>JAQQSB010001600.1:0-21778 GCA_029721515.1 Synanceia verrucosa | reverse complement strand
CACTAAACACAGCACACCATCAAACCAAATGATCATAATTTATTTGATCAACAACACATCTGTGTGCTGCAGCTATATAAATATGGCTCAGAGTCCACCTGTGCGTAATGGAGCAGGATGGGCTGCTGGATGATCTCTTACTTACTGTTCCTATACATGTAAAAAAACACACACAGATAATATAGAAGGGTTTGCTTGCAGTACATCTTCAAAGTGTGCTTTGGGGAATTTAAAATAACACTACAAAGTATATTTAAAGCATACTTTTATGAATATAAAATGTTACAATTTAGTCTGAATTAGTATTAAATTGGCATACTTCCTAGTACACTACAAGATCATGGTCCATGGTCCGTAGTATACTTGCTATACTTATACTCAAGCATAGGTGATAAAAATGAAGTATATTACTTTATGCTGAGGGAACTGTAGCAGTAATCATGCAGACTTGGAGCAAAGACCTGCCTAAGAGGACTTTTTCTCGCAAACAAGCATATTGATCTCTGCGTCCGCTGATGTCACTCCACTGATCCCAGAGAGCACGTGGCTACTTTATATTCACGTGCTAATTTGCATTGATCATATGTGGTTGTGTTTGGGTTTAGAGGGAGGGATTTGAGGCGCGCTCATGTCCACCTTTTCTCCACTCACGTGTGATTTATCGAGGGAAATTGGTGAACCTGTGTATACACGGAGTTTGATAGATGTGAAAAGTGTTTATATTGTGTTTCACACAATCTCTCCCTCTCTCTGCCAAGCTGCCTGCACTGTCTCTGGCCCTGTATGCTCCACCTCCCCTCTGCCCTGATTGGTGGCCACTATGACTCTTGGCCACGCCCTCTCCAGCAGTCCTCTCCTCTGATTGGTGCGGCACCTTTTCCATCAGACCAATCCCTGCTGTTCAATCAGGCGCATGAGGAACGATGCGAATGGGCGGGGCTTGTGCACATTGACGTCACTAGTGACATCACAATCCTCCTGAACCGAGGTTATGAAAGGAGGCAGTTTGCAGAGGTTTTTGACTCCCGGTCCTCAAAGTAATGAGGAGTACTGGGGAGCTCTGACATTTGGTTGTAGAGCTGCTGGAGATCAGTGGGTAGCCTTTGTTGCTACTTGGGTTCATCTCCTGGAGGTCAGTGGGTAGCTTTTTGTGCTACTCGAGTTTACCTCCTTGAGATGCCCTAAGCCACGCAAGTCTCCAGCTTCTTTCCTGTCAGGCCGGAGCTCTCCAGTGCTTCCTTAGAGGCTGGGAGAGGTGGGGTGGGCGGGCTCTCCTCCCACAATTTTCTATGTCAAACAGAAAACATCAGATTATTCCAGCTACTGGCAGCTATGGTGCAGCAGAGACCTCCTTCTGTATTTACAGTACAGCTAGTTCATTATTTGATCAGAAAAAATAGTGTCTCGCTGCCCCTTAATTTGTGCCATGATCTTAGCGTCGGCCTGTACCAATGCTCGTGGGTCCCTCCAGTTAGTAAAGATTTTCCACTTCTATATTGTTCATGACACAGAGCTTCTGGCATTTGTCTTTTGTCTTGCACTAGTTGTGATACACATGTTGACGGCGTTGATCCTGGCCGCTGTTGATGTGTGGTACACCCCGACTTTGCATTGACTTAAAATTAAAGGACCACCAGGGTAAACTGTGAAAATAGAAATTAATGTTTATACATGCTTCTTACCTGGGTTAACTGTTAAATATTATAATAATATTATATAGCCACAGAATCACTGAGTCACAGTGCAAGTGTGAGAGGGGCTTATGACTCAATATATCTATGTCAACACTACATTTCAGGAGTTTGTTTGCAAAAGCAGAAAAACATCATTGTTAAAGTGTTTTTATTTGACTGATATTTGCTGAGGGCGGCACGGTGGTGCAGTGGTTAGACTGTCGTCTCACAGCAAGAAGGTACCAACTTTAGAACAGCACAACTTTGATCTTCCTTGAAGTACAGGAAAAAACATGACAAAGATAAATAATTGAAAACTGAGTAATGTTTTTTTTTTTACAATAAATTACTCATTACTTCTATTCCAAATACAAAAGGCATATTGTGTAAATATAGTATAAATAGTAAAATGTCTTTGTTTGGCTGCCATAGGGGAGGACAGAACACCTTTATGACTGGCTCCCCTGCACCTTATGGTTTGTGTATTTACTTTTGGTTATGTACAGTTACATCTGTTTTATTCCTGTGTTCTGTGTATCTTTGTGCTTCTGTTGGTCACTCCAGGTTCAGTATGTATTGTCAAATTTACAAATGCATTTTAGCAACAATTAATGGTGAGATCTGAGATTGCAAAACTCTCTTGCGCCCCTCCATTTTGAAAACTTTCCCTCAAGGAAACTAAACTAGTAACTGCTCCTAAGATGGATCATAAGATTATAACATTATATAAATAAACAAACATATAATATATATAAACATATATATATATATATATATATATATATATATATATATATATATATATATATATATATATATATATATATATATATATATATATATATATATATATATATATCTATATATATATCTGTTGTTTTATGAGGTCAAACTCTTTCTACTTTGCTGTAGGCCTATACTGAAAGGCTGAATATGTTATAGTCTACCTAATCACTGTAGCCTGATGGATGAACAAATCAAATTCAAACCTTATTAATAAATAGGATATCTTGTAAACTATACTGCATGATCCAAATAGAGTATTATTTGATAAACGTTTAAAGTTTCATCACATTTTGGGCCTGAAATCCATGCTGAATCCACCCTTCTGATGGGATCAGTTTAATCCAGATTTTTTGGATCAAAGTGATCCCAATCCCACTAAAAACTCTTAAAAACCCAAACCAAAGGTTTGATCCAGATCAAAACCCAGATTGGATTACATGATCTAATCTGATTACATAATCCGTTTTCTTTTAAAAAGCCATTTTCAAGATTTGATCCAATCCGTTATCCAAAATCTGAGTGGATTCCTTTTGAAAAACTGGGCCCTGGTTATTATACAGAAGCATTAAGGTTAACTGTTGTTTTATGAACTGGAACAATTGATACAACCTGTCATCCTTAAGTCCAGTTTCTAATACATTGATCTGAATGATTTTTATTTTTTAAAAGACGAATCCTTTGTTTTCTTTTAACTAAAAATGACTAAAACTAGACAAAAACTATCACATATAGAAATGACTAAAATGTCACCAAAACTAAAAAGTATTTTCATTCCAAAAGACTTAAGACTAAATCTAAAATGGCTGCCTAAAACAACACTGGTTTTACTGTAATTCTCCACTAACTTTTAAGATTTTTTTAAGCTCCATACTGGAAAATAACAAAGTACCACAGTACAAAATAAACAATTACAACAAAATAGGAGCAAAACAGACATGTAGTCTGACTAATTAAAACAAATGAAAAATAGAAACAAGTACCTCACATAACAGCAAATCTAGCTTTGGTTATTTATCAATGCATAGAAGTTAATGTGAGTTAACATTAACATATCGTAATATAAACTTTCTAAACTGTTCATATGGATATTACTACTGACTAACCTCTATTCCCTTATGTTTTCTCAGTGGCAAGACCTGTGTGTGTGTGTGTGTGTGTGTGTGTGTGTGTGTGTGTTTCAGTATATTGTGTTTTCTTTAATAAAAAATGTAAATGAAATTGTCTTATTTTATCATCCCCATGATATTTATTTTGATATGATCAATATGTGAAACTGGTGAGTGTGACCCAGTTAGTCCTCATTTAGTTTTGGCTAACAATTATATTTTAATAATAATACATTTTATGAACAGATTGCCTGTCACGTTACCTGTTACTCAAAGACACTGTACATCAAAGGTGACATAAAAGCACAATATTTGAAAAGATCATAACAGTATCTATATAAAAGCAATCAAACATTAAAAGCAATTCTGAATAAGTGAGTTTTTTCCAGGGATTTGATTCTGGGTAGGTCTGAGCAGGTGTGAATGTTTATGGGCAGAGTGTGGGGGCAGCAACAGTAAAAGCCCCAGGTCCGGTTCTTGGTTCTGTGTGAAAGGGAGAGGAGGTGGGCATCAGAGGATTGAAGGTCCTGATGGTTTTGGTGGAATGTAGAGCTGGATGTTGACAGTGAAGCAGTGGAAACGGACACCGTGATGATAACTGAGGTAAGTGGGAGTATGTACAAGAGCCATTCATATGAAGTAATATCAACCCATTTATACAAAGTAATATAAAGTAGAATTCATAAACAACCATCATTTTCATGGAGGATCACCCAGACACTGGATTCTTCAGATACAATGCAACTGATCAGGGTTAGGGGTGGGGTAAGTGAAGAACTACTGATTATCAACACAAAACATGGTATAAGTGGCCTGAAATGACATTTGTGACTTATAATAAGCCAAAACTAAATTGTCACTAAGACATTTGTCCACTATGTCAACCAAAACAGGTTTTAATCATTTTTATGCAGGTGACCATTCATGGCCTCTTGAAATCTATACCTGACACTAGGGGTTGGTCAAGAAAGGTAAAGCTTTAAATTTTGTCATAGAGGTAAACCAAATACATCATCGGAAAGGTCTTATCAAGGAGGATAGTATGATGTCAGTCTAAGGGCTCTATGCCAGTCCTGCTTTGAACTATTGACCTTTGAACTCTGCCTTTTCTGCATTTTCTAAGTCATCGAGCTCAACAACAGAATTACCTACAATCATGACAGTAACATTTCTGGAAAGGTCTTGATTTCCTTTATCATGTGGGGTATGGTTTTGTGTGTTCACCTATAGCAGGCGTCACTAAATATGGTCAAAACACATTTTCAGCTATTTAACATGTTCTTTTTAAAATTCTGACCAAACAGCAGTGTTCCCCATCCACTAAAACCCCTGACTACACTTTCACTTTTATATGAAGTACTTCCACTAATGAGAAAAAGGGGTTATAAATAAAAAACTACAATTCCCTATTGCAGCGCAATACAATATGATAGGGCTGACCGTTAAGTGTGTAGTTTTTCCGGTTAGCTAGTTGTCAGAATCAGAACAGGGTTTTTCAACAGAACTACAGTATAAAATGCCGACTAGCTTCCTAACAAATATGCTACAGCAGAACTACCATCCGTGTTGCAAAAGGCAAAATACATCGTCTTTGGTCAATATTAATCCCTGAAATGTTGTTCGGTGAGGCTCGTGCACGTTGCTATGGTAACCATATAAGCTGCTGTGCGCACATGGAAGACGGAAGTCAAATGCGTTATCTTACTTATTTTATCAATAATACCCATTTACTATTTATATTATTATTATTATTACAATCATGTTAATCCCCCAACCCCCTCAACATTACATTTCCAGTTTCCATGTTTAGATTGTGATTTTAAAAGAGATTAGATTATTTGGTATTGATGCATGGAATTTGTTGTCTTTGAATAGTGGCTTTATCTCGTACTGTACACAGCATATATCCATGAGAATTCATTTCTCCAGTAGTGTATGGATGTCAGCTAATATTTTGGATACCAGAGGCCTGCTGTTAATTGTTACATATACTAATACAGCATGCTATTAAAATCATGTGTTCCTGACTAATAGCTATAATTAACAAAGTGTTTCTGTACATAACTAAATAAATCACAGTATACATACCTACCATCACAGCAATGAAAATAACAACTCAGCATTTCCATAAACATTTTATTTTTTAAAAAAAAGAAAACAATACTCCAGTATGAACAACTTCACATGTACAGTAGAGCACAGTTGACAGAAGTAGTTGAAAAAATGGATTATTCATAGACAAAGTAACATCATTGATTTCATTCAATAGTCAGTTCAGCATGATATGTACATAGTGTAATAGGTTCAGTGTCACTGTGAAAAAGTGAAGTAAATAGTAGAACTTGAGGAGAACTGTGAAGCTGTCTGTAAGAGGGGTCACCAGCGTCTCCACTGCCTCAGGAAGCTGTCCTTCTTTCACGTGGATAAAACCATGATGATCCTGTTCTATCATGCTTTTATTGAGTCTGTCCTATCTTTCTGCTTGGTGTCATGGTTTGGAGGTCTGACTCTGAAGGACAGAAACAGACTGAGCCAAATTGTTAAATGGTCCAGTGGACTCATTGGTGAGCCTCAGCTGAGCCTGGAGTCCCTGTACACCAGGCAGCTACAGAGGATTGCCAGCTCCATCACAGTTGATAACTCTCACCCTGTGTCTGCTGAGTTCCAGCTCCTTCCATCCGCTCAGAGGTTCAGGGTCCCAAGGAGCCGAACCAAGCGGTACAGGAGCAGCTTTGTTCCAGCCGCAGTTGGTCTCTTAAATAAGTCAGAGCTTCACTGCACATATTTATTTATCTATTTATGGAAGTTTTACCCTGTTGTCTTATTTAACTTGATGCTTTAATGGTCTTTTAATTGCTCATGTGGCTTCTTCTCTTTTATTGGGCCTTAGTCTGGTTCTGGTCTCAGTCAGCATACGAGTACTCTGTCTTGTTGTGGTTTGTCTGTTTTTCTTTGTTGATGCTCTGTTGTCTAGTTTGTTGTTAATGCAGATGTCATCCTCTGTTTACACTGCAAAACAAATCTACCTACAGGTACAAATAAAGTCACCTAACCTCACCTATAAAACAATCAAATCACATCCACATCCAGGGCTGTAAATAACACCATACAAGTGGAGCAGTGCCTCAGTAATGTCAGGCAGTGGCCCTTACTCCTCTTCTTCTTTTTTTTTTTTTAAGTACAAATTTATTAAATAGAAGTGCATCAATTACAGTATACGGTTACAATATACAATGAATACGACACTTGTGCCACGAGTTACATAACATCATCATCACTGCCATTCATTAATTAGAAAATTTAAAATTAGTCCATTTTGAGGGACTGGATCTTATCTAGAGTTCTCCTCCTTCTCAAGTCAGTTAAAACGTGTTTCACCACGGTATCGCTGTCCATCACTGTCTGTTTCAGGACCATAACGCACCTTGTTATCCACAGTTTATCACATACAATACTAATAATCAGTTGAAAAAGTTCTCATTTGTTTGTCTAATATTCCGTACATTACTGATTTATAACTGACTTCAGGTGCCAGGCCGAGACCCTGCAGCTGGGACCAGACCTCCTGAGCTCGGTAACAGTCCATAAGAAGGTGTTGCTGCGTCTCATCTTCATTACAGTAAATCATGGGACAGGTTTTAGTTGCAACATAACAACTCCATGACACAACAGCTCTTACAGCTAATCTGTTGACAGAGGTGAGCCAAGGAACATCCCGAACACTCTCTGGGAGATTTTTGTTTTTTAATATTTTTATAACATCTATACCTTCACTGTCGGTTAAACATTTATACTTTATCTCTCCACCATATTTATTGTTACTTTTATTAAAAATCACTTTACTTGGCCAGTCTTTCCAGTCAATCTTTAAATGTTGGTATTGGTGGGTAAAATCTCCATACATTAACTTATAGTCTGGGCCTCGTCTGGCTCGGCCTCTTCTTTTCCTCCACATGGAAAGATCACCGACCCAGAGAGCGTTCCTGGAAATGGCGGTGGACACGTTCTTCATGAAGGCAATAAGGAGTCTACTTCCCAGCTCTACAGCCCCCAACCCCCCATATTCTCTGCTTCTATGCAATAATTCTCTTTTTTAACCTCCCTGGTTGTACCCCAGACTAAGTTAACACATTGTTTATTTAATTTAATGATCATATTATTTGATGGAGGGAAGATGTTGGCAAGGAAGAGGAGTTTGAACAGAATGAAGGTTTTTATCATGTTAACTCTTGTTTTATAGTTCATATCTTTGTTTTCCCATTTTTTAACCTCCTCTTTGACTTCACATAGCTTACTCTGCCAGTTACTCTCGCTACTATCTCTATGACAGAAAGTTAAACCCAAAATTTTGATTTCCTGCTTAACTTTAACATTTATATTTTGTTTATTACTCTCCATTCCAATCCACTCCTTCTGTTTCATTATTGTTTAATTTGGTACCTGAAGCTAATTCATATAAACTAAGAATATTGGTTAAAGCATCATCTTTTTATAATAACAGTGATATCATCTGCATATCTTGGGTATGAGCCCTATCCTTGTACCTGAAATAAGCCTTTCAGAATTAATCATTGTTAAAAGTGGCTTTATGGTTAAAATGTACAAAGCAGGACTGAGAGGACAGCCCTGCTTCACACCTCGATCCACTGTAAAGGGGTCCGTTAAGACCCCATTAACATTAATGGAGATGTTAGATTTCCAATACAGACATTTCACCATGCTAACGAATTTATCAGGAAAGCCGTAGGCTTCCATTACCGCCATAGATATTCCCTACTAATAAAATCAAAAGCTTTCCGCTGATCTAAACTAATTATATAGAAATATTTTTTTTCTGATTTATAAATAATTTCCCTCAGTATACTTAAATTATCCCACATTAATCTTCCTTTAATTGCACATGTTTGTTCTTTTTCTATTATTTGATCTAATATAGCATTTAATCTGTTAGAAATTATTTGAGCTAATATTTTATAATCTGTATTCATAATGGTTATATGCCTGTAATAGTCCAGGTCAGTCTGGTCTCCTTTTTAAATAATAAAGATAAAACCCCTTGGTAAAAGGAATTCCCCATGCAGTCGTCTTTGAGGCCTTCATTGAACATAGAGGTGAGGAGGTTCACCACATGGTCTATATAAAGTTGGTAGAACTCTGTGGGGAGTCCATCTGGACCAGGGCTTTTGCCAGTGTTCATATGCTGGATTGCTTCCATCACCTCCTCTTTTCTGATTTCTGCAGTCAAGTCATTGAAGTTTAAGGAGCTGAAAGACGGGATTGATTCCAATAGGAGCTTAACACATCCTGAGTCTATATCTATTGTTTTATGTGAATCTATGCACAAGTCTTTAATTGCCTCTCTTTTTTGTTTTTCATCATGAACAAGTAGCCCTTCTCTGTTTTTTATACTTTTAATAAATTTACTTTGCATATGTTTTTTCCAGATTGAATAGCATGAATTAAATTCCCTCTGTCATCTACATCTGCTTGTTTATAGATAATATATAATAACTCATGGTTAAATATATCAATTTGTCTTTTAATACTTGACATAGTGTCTTCTTCAGTTTTAGATTTTTGTTTCATATGTTTCACATTAATATATTGTATCATTAATGTGTCAAACTTTATATTCTTTACTTTGTTTAGTTCTCTACATTTAAATTTAAAAAAGTTTTTCATCCTATTTTTAAATATTTCCCATAATTTAATGTCAGATTTGGTCATTATTTTTATTTCTATTATTTTATGTATTTCTTGTTTCAATTCAATCAATAAATCTGTGTCTTTTAAACATTGTGTGTTTAGTTTCCAGAAACCTTGATTGACTGAGGAGCCAAATGTCAGACATGTTTTAACAATGAGGTGATCAGAAAAGTTATTTAGAACAGTTGCACACTGATTTACTTTGAAATGTGATGACACATAAATTCTTGGTTTTAGAGTCGAACCTTGTAAATTCTTTCCCGAGGGGATTCACAGCTCGACACACATCTATCAAGTTAGCTTCATTACATATTTCCTTTAAATATTTACCTTCGACACTCAACTTAAACTGAACTGAGCTACATCTGTCATTTTCTTCAGTAACTGTATTAAAATCCCCACACACAATGATTTTATAACCCACAAACAATAATTCTCTGAGTCTTTTAAATAAATAGACTTTGTTGACTCTCTCAGAAGCGGTGTAGACATTTATGATTCCATATTTCTCACCTCGATATGAACAATCTATCATCAATAGTCTCCCTGGTGTTATGTCTCGTCTCCTGATGAGAACAACGTCTTTACTTTTAAAAGATATGTCCACTCCGTCAGCCAGATTTTCACCTATTGATATAAAGGCTTTACCTTTGTGCCACATTTTACAGACGTCCTCGACATCATCATGAGTGTTTAGTCTCAGTTCTTGGGTGCACAAAATATCAAAGTCAGTGTTCAATAAATAATTAATTTTTGATGACAGAAAGAACTTGATTGAATACCACGAGCGTTCCAGGTGGCAATTTTAAGGACGCTCATCGTAAATCAGGGTGGTGACTGTGGTGAGAGCCTGTCATCCAGCCTTTTATTTTCCTTATGAAAAGATTGCTTTAATCGTCTCTTCCTTCTTACTATTTCAAAGGGTGCTTCATGTGACTCGTTAATTGTTGGAGCTAAAAACTCGGGTGTAGGGGAGAAAGAGTCTGAGTTGGCATTAGACAGAGGACAGAGAGGGATGCTACAGGTTCCTTGGTCAGCAGTCAGACTTATTGAACTGAAATCTGAACTGGGGCTCTCACTAGCACTTTCATATTTCTCCTGTGCTTCATCACAACTGTCAACCTCACTATCAGCATCACTTTGTATAATTAGACTCCCCTCACCTGATGGAGAGGAGAAATCATCGGGTAGGGGGACTGAGCGCTGCTGCTCTGCTGTGGATGGTGCGTCACTCTGTCGTTGTGGTAGCTGGGGGGTTTCCCCCAGTGGTGGAGCGGAGGGCTGGCAGGGGGGCTGACGTTTCCTGTGGGTCGACTGGCTGCCCATCCGCTGCTGCTGCGAGGCAGGCCCCAGAGGATCCTGTTGCTCCGTCAGGGCTGGTGAAGGACCAGAGACTGCTGCTGCTCTCGTGGGGCTGATGGACCCGGCTGCTGTTGTTGCGCCCATGGCACTGGTACAGGACCAGACTGTCTCTGCTGCTCCCGAGTGCCTGGTGGAGGATCAGGCTGCTGCTGGGATCTCGCCTTGTAAGAGTAAGACGCTGGACAGCTGAAGAATGTGTGGCCATTTTGAGCACATGGGCTGCACAGACTCTGCTGGTTGCATTCTTTGGCTCTGTGGCCCAGACCGCCACATCTCCAACACTTTACCGTCAGGCACTGCCTCACCTGATGATTGGTGGAATGACAGGTGAAGCACGCGACTAACACGGTCATTATACCCAGGGAAATTGAGGTGGGAATTGTAATCCGTTCTCCGTTGGCATCTGTTCGGAGTTTAACTTTATACCTCCGTACTCCATACCAGATGCCAAACCTGTCCACTGGTTTACTGGAGTGTAAGATGTCACAATACCTCCGCAGGTATCAATCAATATCATGATTTGACAAGGTACCGGTCCAAAATTTTACAATTAAAGTGGTGATGTCCAATTGAACTGACGATTCAACAGACCAGTCTTTCCACTTTATGGCCAGCTTGTTTGATGCTTGTACCTCCAGGAATCTTCGCAGAGGAGCTTCCTGGAGGAAACACAGTTCAAAGTCTCTCTTATTCGGCAACGCGATGAAAGAATATACATCCGAGGCATTAATCCAACAGGACTCAAAGAGGAGTGTCTCACCGACATAATCACGGTTGGGGAGATCACCATCTCCAGTGTATCTCAACCTCACCCAGTATTGTCCAAACTTAGATGCATATTGTTCAGGTTTACTAACCAGGGGGGCATTGTGGCCAGCTGCCCAACTGGGCACTGGAAATATTGAAAAGAGGTAATTAGCCTACAGTTTATTTACGTGAGATCTAAAAAATAAAGGAAACAGTCCCCACCAAGAGACCGAAAACACGGACATATAATGAAGCGATCAAGCTCCAGTTTTGCCCCTTCCACTCATCTTTTAATGCTTTCTCTCACTGAGACGAAAAGAAAAAATCTCCAGTTTTTCCTCTGCCGCTCATCTTCAGGTATTTTCTGTTGTTGAGACCAAAAGAAATGTTCCGGTTCTGGTCTCAGGCAGCATACGAGTACTCTGTCTTGTTGTGGTTTGTCTGTTTTTCTTTGTTGATGCTCTGTTGTCTAGTTTGTTGTTAATGCAGATGCCATCCTCTGTTTACACTGCAAAACAAATCTACCCACAGGTACAAATAAAGTCACCTAACCTCACCTATAAAACAATCAAATCACATCCACATCCAGGGCTGGTAAATAACACCATACAAGTGGAGCAGTGCCTCAGTAATGTCAGGCAGTGGCCCTTACTCCTCTTCCTCCTCTGACTCTGACTCTGGGATAGTGAAGCCGTTGTCGTCCCACTCCTCACTGTCCTCTGTCTGTGTGTGAAGTGAATCACAGTCCATGGAGGCTAAGCTACAGTACACATCTACAGCCTGTCTGTGCTGACTTTTCACTGAGAGACGTCTTCCACTGAGGACACTGATGAGCCCTTGTGTAGCCTCCTCTGTCAGGTCACCAAAATCTGTAAATGAAAACAAACAAAACAACTGATACAGAGCATCATTTATTGATTTTAATATCATATTATATAATATTGATAACTTATTGTTTCCATCATATATCAAATACAAACACCAAACATTTGCTGAGTTCAGCATAACGCATGGCAAGATTTCTAACAATGAAAAAATATGAAGGTGTTCTACACATGTAGGACTAAACCTGTTTGCAGAGTGGAGGAAAAGATTCTCCTTTGAAGAGCTCATACATACTGTTGGTTTTGAGGCTCTCCAAAGTCTGTCCTCTGAGTGTCTCCACTTCTTTGACTTCCTTCAGGAGGTAAAGGACGTGCTGAGACATCTCCTTTAACAGGATGCTCTGCTCCTCCTCCAAGTGTTTCACCAGCATCACCTGGTCAAAAACAGTCCTCTTCAACATGGAGTTGTTACCTTCAGATTGAGGAGAGGAATGGAGAAGGGACAAAGGTATATTTACATGTTATGGCAGAATAATGCTTATTTCTGACACTAATATATTTATGGCCAGAGTACAAAAGTATTAAAACTGTAATTCAATTGCGCATTGACAAAAATACAATAATAATAATTTAAATAAGTGAGGTCGGAACCATTGTTCCATCTGAAAATTGAAAACTGTTCAAAATTTACAACACTAACATACAGTCGCACCACGGTCATAGAGTGGGAATAGTCTCAAAGATCAACAAGACAAGCTAACTTATTAGCATACCATTTTCATGCCTCTCCCATGGTGGGATGTAACCCTCTGTCAGACTGCACGCCAACTCCTCTTCAGTCTGATCTTCAGCCACTGAGTTGTACTGAACAACCTTCTCACGAAGCTTCTTCTTCAGCTCTGTCATTTGTTTTCTCTTTCTTTGTCTCACCTGGTTGCTATCTGCATTGTGGGAGGAAAAGAGAACTGTGTTGTGGTTGATAATCTTTTGTGGTGTAATGGAAATTAACTTAGTTTGAACACAAACCATGCTGACGGTACAGGTCTTGTTTCTTGTGCAAAAGGGTTACACAGTGATGTTCTCAACGTCTGCCCTCATGTCTTCAGTACACCCTGGAGTGGATACTCTCTCTGAATAGGTAAACAATAACAAAAGAGAGAAATGTCATCAACTGTCTCATTTTCAACATAAAGTAATGTGCTATTGTGGATGTGAAGGAATAACATGGACACATGAAAAGACATCAAAGTACAGTTCATTTTTCACCTGTTACCGTCCATTGCCTCACATCACACACCCACTGCTGTAGGGTTTCCTCATCAAGGTTGTGCTCCTTCTTTATGTTTTCGAGAGCGGTAGCTTCAACCTCTGCCCGCTTGGTGATCTTTAAAAGAGAACAAAACAAAAACAAGACAAATGCCACACCATAATGCAAAAACCACCAGTTTAAGTTAAGCTTCCATCAAAGCAGATGAGACCTTAGACGACACCATCTGTATCCCAAAAGTAGGTGTTGAGAAAAATTATCTATAAAGCTGTAAAGTCACAATTATATAACAGCACAGATTTTTTTCATAAGTATATAATATGTGTTGAGTCAGGAGAACGATCGGCAGGCATTCTATTTTTTTTTCTTTTCCCCTTATGTCCAATTTATTTAAAGGGACTGGGTTTAATTAATAATCATATAAATATCAATATAATAATCATACTAATAATAATAGTGCGTTGGGTATCTGCAGGTAGGCAGGAGAGTGAGGGAGGAGCCATTCTGATGAAGTGTGCCAGCAGACAGGTGTGTGGCTTCTTTGTCTGTTCAGTGTGGCATGCTGCTGCAGGGGAGAGACAGCTTGCATCAGTGTTTAGATGAGCATAGAGACGCTGTCGGTATGTATACATTTTATGAGTTTAAATGATGTTCTCAAGCAGCTTGGTCCATCAGCCCCACCAGAGCAGCAGCAACAGCATGGTTCATCAGTCCCATGGGTGCAGCAGCAGCAACAGCAGCAGGAGCAGCAGTCTGGTCCATTGGCCCCAAGGGAGCAGCAGCAGCCTCAGTTTGCTTCACCAGCCCTGACGGAGCAACAGGAGCTTCCGGATCCTCTGGGGCCTGCCTCGCAACAGCAGCGGATGGGCAGCCAGTCGACCCGCAGGAAACGTCAGCCCCCCTACCAGACCTCCGCTCCACCACTTGGGGAAACCCCCCAGCTACCACAACGACAGAGTGACGCACCATCCACAGCAGAGCAGCAGCGCTCAGTCCCCCTACCCGATGATTTCTCCTCTCCATCAGGTGAGGGGAGTCTAATTATACAAAGTGATGCTGATAGTGAGGTTGACAGTTGTGATGAAGCACAGGAGAAATATGAAAGTGCTAGTGAGAGCCCCAGTTCAGATTTCAGTTCAATAAGTCTGACTGCTGACCAAGGAACCTGTAGCATCCCTCTCTGTCCTCTGTCTAATGCCAACTCAGACTCTTTCTCCCCTACACCCGAGTTTTTAGCTCCAACAATTAACGAGTCACATGAAGCACCCTTTGAAATAGTAAGAAGGAAGAGACGATTAAAGCAATCTTTTCATAAGGAAAATAAAAGGCTGGATGACAGGCTCTCACCACAGTCACCACCCTGATTTACGATGAGCGTCCTTAAAATTGCCACCTGGAACGCTCGTGGTATTCAATCAAGTTCTTTCTGTCATCAAAAAATTAATTATTTATTGAACACTGACTTTGATATTTTGTGCACCCAAGAACTGAGACTAAACACTCATGATGATGTCGAGGACGTCTGTAAAATGTGGCACAAAGGTAAAGCCTTTATATCAATAGGTGAAAATCTGGCTGACGGAGTGGACATATCTTTTAAAAGTAAAGACGTTGTTCTCATCAGGAGACGAGACATAATACCAGGGAGACTATTGATGAGAGATTGTTCATATCGAGGTGAGAAATATGGAATCATAAATGTCTACACCGCTTCTGAGAGAGTCAACAAAGTCTATTTATTTAAAAGACTCAGAGAATTATTGTTTGTGGGTTATAAAATCATTGTGTGTGGGGATTTTAATACAGTTACTGAAGAAAATGACAGATGTAGCTCAGTTCAGTTTGAGTTGAGTGTCGAAGGTAAATATTTAAAGGAAATATGTAATGAAGCTAACTTGATAGATGTGTGTCGAGCTGTGAATCCCCTCGGGAAAGAATTTACAAGGTTTGACTCTAAAACCAAGAATTTATGTGTCATCACATTTCAAAGTAAATCAGTGTGCAACTGTTCTAAATAACTTTTCTGATCACCTCATTGTTAAAACATGTCTGACATTTGGCTCCTCAGTCAATCGAGGTTTCTGGAAATACATAAAATAATAGAAATAAAAATAATTACCAAATCTGACATATTTTATTTTATGGTATATGGTATTTATTTAAAAATAGGATGAAAAACTTTTTTAAATTTAAATGTAGAGAACTAAACAAAGTAAAGAATATAAAGTATGACACATTAATGATACAATATATTAATCTGAAACATATGAAACAAAAATCTAAAACTGAAGAAGACACTATGTCAAGTATTAAAAGACAAATTGATATATTTAACCATGAGTTATTATATAGTATCTATAAACAAGCAGATGTAGATGACAGAGGGAATTTAATTCATGCTATTCAATCAGGAAAAAACATATGCAAAGTAAATTTATTAAAAGTATAAAAACAGAGAAGGGCTACTTGTTCATGATGAAAAACAAAAAAGAGAGGCAATTAAAGACTTGTGCATAGATTCACATAAAACAATAGATATAGACTCAGGATGTGTTCAGCTCCTATTGGAATCAATCCCGTCTTTCAGCTCCTTAAACTTCAATGACTTGACTGCAGAAATCAGAAAAGAGGAGGTGATGGAAGCAATCCAGCATATGAACACTGGCAAAAGCCCTGGTCCAGATGGACTCCCCACAGAGTTCTACCAACTTTATATAGACCATGTGGTGAACCTCCTCACCTCTATGTTCAATGAAGGCCTCAAAGACGACTGCATGGGGAATTCCTTTTACCAAGGGGTTTTATCTTTATTATTTAAAAAAGGAGACCAGAGTGACCTGGACTATTACAGGCATATAACCATTATGAATACAGATTATAAAATATTAGCTCAAATAATTTCTAACAGATTAAATGCTATATTAGATCTAATAATAGAAAAAGAACAAACATGTGTAATTAAAGGAAGATTAATGTGGGATAATTTAAGTATACTGAGGGAAATTATTGATAAATCAGAAAAAAAATATTTCTATATAATTAGTTTAGATCAGCGGAAAGCTTTTGATTTTATTAGTAGGGAATATCTATGGGCGGTAATGGAAGCCTACGGCTTTCCTGATAAATTCGTTAGCATGGTGAAATGTCTGTATTGGAAATCTAACATCTCCATTAATGTTAATGGGGTCTTAACGGACCCCTTTACAGTGGATCGAGGTGTGAAGCAGGGCTGTCCTCTCAGTCCTGCTTTGTACATTTTAACCATAAAGCCACTTTTAACAATGATTAATTCTGAAAGGCTTATTTCAGGTACAAGGATAGGGCTCATACCCAAGATATGCAGATGATATCACTGTTATTATAAAAAGATGATGCTTTAACCAATATTCTTAGTTTATATGAATTAGCTTCAGGTACCAAATTAAACAATAATAAAACAGAAGGAATGGATTGGAATGGAGAGTAATAAACAAAATATAAATGTTAAAGTTAAGCAGGAAATCAAAATTTTGGGCTTAACTTTCTGTCATAGAGATAGTAGTGAGAGAAACTGGCAGAGTAAGCTATGTGAAGTCAAAGAGGAGGTTAAAAAATGGGAAAACAAAGATACGAACTATAAAACAAGAGTTAACATGATAAAAACCTTCATTCTGTTCAAACTCCTCTTCCTTGCCAACATCTTCCCTCCATCAAATAATATGATCATTAAATTAAATAAACAATGTGTTAACTTAGTCTGGGGTACAACCAGGGAGGTTACAAAAGAGAATTATTGTATAGAAGCAGAGAATATGGGGGGTTGGGGGCTGTAGAGCTGGGAAGTAGACTCCTTATTGCCTTCATGAAGAACGTGTCCACCGCCATTTCCAGGAACGCTCTCTGGGTCGGTGATCTTTCCATGTGGAGGAAAAGAAGAGGCCGAGCCAGACGAGGCCCAGACTATAAGTTAATGTATGGAGATTTTACCCACCAATACCAACATTTAAAGATTGACTGGAAAGACTGGCCAAGTAAAGTGATTTTTAATAAAAGTAACAATAAATATGGTGGAGTGATAAAGTATAAATGTTTAACCGACAGTGAAGGTATAGATGTTATAAAAATATGAAAAAACAAAAATCTCGGGATGTTCGTTGGCTCACCTCTGTCAACAGATTAGCTGTAAGAGCTGTTGTGTCATGGAGTTGTTATGTTACAACTAAAACCTGTCCCATGATTTACTGTAATGAAGATGAGACGCAGCAACACCTTCTTATCAGAATAGATCAGATCAGAAAAAGATTTATTGCCAGGTATAGTTAACACAATACAAAGAATTTGTTCTGGTGGGTTGGTGCAACATAAATATAGAAAAAAACAAGATAAAGTAGAAGATACAAATATAAAATATATAAAGTAAGAGTGTAGTCGTGCAAAACAAGTAACAGTGTAACAGTGCAAGAAACAGAGCCACGGAATTAACGTATTTTGTACAAGAATGTTTGGAGTGCAAGATATTTACATTGATATTTACATTTATACAGGTTTTGAGTGCAACTTTATGGTGTGGATGTGCAGCATGACCAGCAACAGTGCCGGTGTTACATCCCCTTATTTTGGTGGCAACAAATGAGAAGGAGGCATAACACCTGACATTCAAAAGATGATGGAACCAAGGTATGTAAGCAGTCAAGATGCTTTATTAGCAAGCTTACACAGAGAAAATGCACTTGTGGAGGGGTGTGGGGCCTGGTGACTGAGTGCCAAACAAACCGAAATGCATACAATAAAACTGGACCTAAGCTAATGCTAAATCAAAACAAAAAGGAAACAAAACCCCTTTCTTATCTAAAAACAGAGCTTAACCAAAAAGAAGTACAGCAAGGGGCACCAGCCCTAACCTAGTGTTTCTAACAGGTGCAAACTATGTGCAAAGAAAAATGTATAGGGTACCCCAGACTTACCTAGACCCACCACAACCTCACTCCACAACCCTCTAGTTAACTAGATGAAATCAATGTCCTTCAAGGGACATAGCAGCAACCTGACCAGCCAGCAACACAAAAAGGAGAGAGCAATTACTGAGGCACCGTGCTTTTATCCTGAAGCTCAAGATGATTTGCTGGCTGAGCTCCCACAGGTGCTGGTCCATTTGCTGATGAACCTACAATGGAAAGGAGGGGGAAGGGACACAAGAGAGCAGGAGAGAAACCACATCTTTTTCCCCTGACCCGTCTTGACATGTAACAGCCGGTGATGTGCATTAATGAACACCTTAATGTAACGTACAGTCTTTGAGGAGGGGGTGTCAGCGGGGGACCTGGACCTTGTTTCTGAGGCCGGTGGCAGACGGGAAGAAACTGTTCTGGTCTTGATGGACCGAAGCCTCCTGCCAGAGGGTAATGTTTGAAAGAGTTTGTGTCCAGGGTGGGAGGGATCGGCCACAATCTTACCTCAGAGTCCTGGAGGTGTACAGGTCCTGGAGGGAAGGCAGACTGCAGCCAATGACCTTCTCAGCAGAGTGGATGATACGCTGCAGTCTGCACTTGTCCTTGGCAGGAGCTGCAGCGTACCAGATGGTGATGGAGGAGGTGAGGATGAACTCGATGATGGAGGTGTAGAAGTGCACCATCATCTTCACTGGCAGGTTGAACTTTCTCAGCTGCCGCAGGAAGTACATCCTCTGTTGGGCTTTTTTGGTGAGAGAGCTGATGTTCAGCTCCCACTTGAGGTCCTGGGTGATGATGGTGCCCAGGAAGCAGAAGGACTCCACAGTGACCACTGGAGAGTCTCTCAGGGTGATGGGGGTGAGTGTGAGCGGGGCTGAGTTCCTTCTGAAGTCTACAATCATCTCCACTGTCTTTAAAGCATTGAGCTCCAGATTGTTCAAGCTGCACCAGGACACCAGACGGTCTGTCTCCCTCCTGTAGGCGGACTCATCTCCATCAGAGATGAGCCCAATGAGGGTTGTGTCGTCCGTGAACTTCAGGAGCTTGACAGACTGGTGACTGGAGGTGCAACTGTTGGTGTACAGGGAGAAGAGCAGAGGGGAAAGAACACAGCCCTGAGGGGATCCAGTGCTGATAGTCCGGGAGTCAGAGATGTGTTTTCCCAGCTTCACATGCTGCCTCCTGTCAGACAGGAAGTCTGTGATCCACCTGCAGGTGGAGTCTGGCACGTTCAGCTGGGAGAGCTTGTCCTGCAGGACAGCTGGGATGATAGTGTTGAAGGCAGAGCTGAAATCCACAAACAGGATCCTGGCATAGGATCCTGGGGAGTCCAGGTGCTGAAGGATGAAATGCAAGGCCAGGTTAACTGCATCATCTACAGACCTGTTGGCTCTGTAGGCGAACTGCAGGGGGTCCAGGTGTGAGTCAGTAATGTCTTTGATGTGTGGAAGCATGAGGCGCTCAAATGACTTCATAACCACAGAGGTCAAGGCGATGGGTCTGTAGTCATTGAGACCTGTTGTCCTCAGCTTCTTGGGAACAGGGATGATAGCGGATGTCTTGAAGCAGGCAGTACGTGGCATGTTTCCAGTGAGGTGTTGAAAATACCTCACTGGAAAATAAAAAAAAATAAATAAATAAAATAAAATATCAGCTGACATCCATACACTACTGGAAAAATGAATTCTCATGGATATATGCTGTGTAAAGAAGAAAAGACTGTCGGTCGACACGTTGGTGTGAATCCAGCCGACCTCCCTCACCAACAAAGAGGGGGGGAAGAATTGAAGCAAGGGCACAGAGACTATGCTGTGAAGAGGAGAGACAGACAGAGAGAGACTGAGATGGAGCCATGTCAACCAGAGATGTTCAGAGACGACCAAAGATGTCCAGAGCTGCCCAGAGATGACCAAAGGTTCCCAGAACTCCCCAGAGATGTCCAGAGCTGTCCAGAACTGTCCAGAGATGACCAAAGATTTCCAGAACTCCCCAGAGATGTCCAGAGCTGTCCAGAGATGTCCACCGATGCCCGAAAGAGCCACTGGTGAAGTTCAAGCCGAAGTCGCCTGCAGAGATCCAGCAGATCCAGACAAAACCTGCCGCCACTCCTCACTCCCATCCATCCAGGAACGGTGATATAATGCATATACATCTTACAGATATTAAAGAGTGTGATGATTAGACGCTAAATTAAATGGCCTGAATTTAGGGCTTAATCCAGAAAACTTAATAATATTTCGTAAGATTTCAATAAAATGCTAAACCAACTCTGAATAGTAAATTACTCACAATCTTCTCTGATGCCTCTCAAACTCTCAACTGCTGAACGGTACACCAAACCTAAACCAAATTTTGTTGACAACCTAATTCTTAATTTGGTCTAGATAACCACCACTGAATTAAACTGGTCACATTGAATCAATTCATCATTCATCCTTAAACTTTTGTGTAATCATTCATTCCATTTTGGTCACGATGAGTCAATCCCATGTTTTCCCATGTTTTTTATATTTTCTTATTTCTGTTAGTAACCTGGTCATTTAGTTCGTCAAACTAAACATTTATTATTAGTTATTTTCTGTTACAGTAGTAGTCTGGTTATAGTTTGTCAAATAAACATCTCATTTATAAAGAACATGGTTATTTGATTTGTGTGTGTATATAAAGTAATTGAATCACTGTACACTAGGTCAAGAACTCCGTAGCACCCTGAGATTAAGAGACTCTATTAATTAATGTCAAATTCACAAATTTTCCCTGTTTTAGCAAAACTGGGTGGCGCCCTGATGATTTCTACTATTAAAGGCAATTTTTGGTTTATGATCAATAACTTAAAGATATTGTTCATAAATACATAATTTGATATTAATTAATGATTGACTAATCTGCTCTACACTATTTATGCTACACCACAACAAGACAGAGTACTCGTATGCTGCCTGAGACCAGAACCAGACCAAGGCCCAATAAAAGAGAAGAAGCCACATGAGCAATTAAAAGACCATTAAAGCATCAAGTTAAATAAGACAACAGGGTAAAACTTCCATAAATAGATAAATAAATATGTGCAGTGAAGCTGTGACTTATTTAAGAGACCAACTGCGGCTGGAACAAAGCTGCTCCTGTACCGCTTGGTTCGGCTCCTTGGGACCCTGAACCTCTGAGCGGATGGAAGGAGCTGGAACTCAGCAGACACAGGGTGAGAGTTATCAACTGTGATGGAGCTGGCAATCCTCTGTAGCTGCCTGGTGTACAGGGACTCCAGGCTCAGCTGAGGCTCACCAATGAGTCCACTGGACCATTTAACAATTTGGCTCAGTCTGTTTCTGTCCTTCAGAGTCAGACCTCCAAACCATGACACCAAGCAGAAAGATAGGAC
>JAQQSB010001599.1:0-83598 GCA_029721515.1 Synanceia verrucosa | reverse complement strand
AGACGGGTGGTCATTTCCTACAAAGTCAATTTTTTTTAAAAATTATTAAAATAAAAACACATCCAAAAACTCAACAATAAAAATATATAATTCAAAAACACAAGTTGTACGTTGCCTCAAACAAATGGGGATCCCCCTTGTCTTTAGGAAAAACCCCTCTTGGGGGGTGGCTCCTCAGTCCTGCCATTATATAACGCGAAAAAGTACATTATTTTTTTTGTTAAATGTCAAATTATTCTAAAAAAGCAATATGGGGTTTTTAAAAACAATCCTAAAAACCTCTGATATAGTACTGACCCTTCTGATTTGGGAAAACCGGGAAATGTTTTGGTTTCCATCACAGAAAACACCAGCATGTCTGGAGAACATGGAAGACAAACTGTTGGGCGAAAATTTCCCTCTTCTTTAGTAAAAGAAAAATTCAAAGAAAAATTGCGAATTGTCGCACAAAACTCCCCGTCTGCAAGCAAGGGGGTATGATTTGTTTAAGTGTCCCCAAACATTAAAAAACAAAAAAGTAATATTAATTTTGTTTCAATGTGATTAACAGATTCCCTTAAATTTTAAGTCCCCCAACTTTTTCAAAAGGCCTGCCCACGGCTGGTGCTGTCACCTTCATGTGCTAAAAGGGGTGAAGACATCAAACTTGGGGGTTTGGCGCTGGACTAGATGGCCGTCGATCAAAAGCAGGTCTTTCACCTCGGGGAGTCCATTCAGCGAGCAGGATGGACGGATTTCTTGGCAAATCCCGTCACATGGGCCGGGAACAAGTACATTTATTTGGGAACAAATTTTCCCAACAAATTGAAATAGTTTGCCTGAGCAGATTATATTTGCAGATTGGTCCTGGTAAAGGAACAGGAAGTTGACATCAAAAATACAGAATGAAGTTAGAAGGGTTACTTTTTAAAGTTCTTTCTCCAGATTTTTCAAACATGCTTATCTCATCCTCAAAATAGTGCCTCAAAAAATTAAAAAAGCCCCAAAACAGTATTTCAACGCCATTGTGTGTGTCCCTGTGGAATTTAATTATCATTCCCAAGATATGCTGGTCAAAACCAGTCATCTTTTAAACCCTATCGCTATAAACATTTCCCCCTCATTCTTCTTAAGGTTTGAGAATAATTACAATGGATGTGTACCCCTGTCTGGGGGAATGACACCTGAAGATTTGTAATATAAAATAATCTTAACGTACTTTGTTCATAAAACTGTGGCTGGCCATTATCATCCATCACTACAGCTGTTGTGGGGAATGGGTTCAGAAAACCAGGAAAAAACCTCTCTTATGGGAAGATTTTCCCTTTTTGTGGGCCTCCATGTCACAGGTAGCACAAAAACTCCTTTCCCAACCTTTCCCAGCACCTGTGCGCTTCTGCTGCACCCCTGGGTTTTGGTTTTTTTTTCCTCAGCTGCAATTTTTTGCAAAAAAAAACCCCGTGCATTTTCACCCGCATCGGGGCGTTTTGGCCCAACAAAGGTTTCCTGTTCCTCAAAACTGGATGGCATAAGGGTGCCCCAAGTGGGCGTGTTTAAAAAAGGGCATCGCTTTTGCGCCCTAAAAGGTAAAATGGTACTTGGCATTTGAATAACAAAGCTTGGGCATCATCCTCCTTGCCTGTCTTTTCCCCTTGTTTTTTTTTTCTAAAAAAATGTCCAATAAAAGCGGGAAAAAAAAATGTAAAAAAAATAATAAAATTGTGTTTAAGAAACTCATTATCTCACCAAGACTTGCCATCTCTTGATATTCTATCGGGGGCCTTCTTTACGGGTTCCCTTTTTTGGTTTGGGATTTCAGAGACATGTTTGCTGCACTTTATCTGTATCTATTATATAATATTCTTTTGTCATCTTTATCTTATTATAATCTTCATATAGTGAGGACAAACCTGATCTTCCCTTGTGGATGAACTTTCTTCTGTCTGCTTGAGACTCGGGGGGGTGAGGGCCCCCTTTCTGGGTTTTCCCTTTTTTTTTTTTTTGGGGGCAAGGCAGGTACTAGGCCATGGCAGCCCATGTTGTATTTAGAGGGAAGATCAAACAAGAACAGCAGTTCTTAAAAAAAAGGCATTCTCAAAAGACAGGGGTTTTATCTTTATAAAAAGATCAAACCTTAATAAAACTTTTTTTGTGTGTGTGTGTGTGTGTGTGTGTGCAGTGGTATAGTGATGCAATAAAGCTGTTGCAAAAACCGGGCAATGACAAAAAACAACAAAACAAATCCACAAACAAAAAATTAAAATAATATGAAAAAGTCGTTCCTTGATTGCTAAAAGTCTAAAATGAAGAATTAACATGTTTGTCTTGATTAGTTATGAATTCATCTTTGGGCTCATTGCTTTCCCCTATGCTAAATTATTCAGCACCATCAATTATTTCTATTGCCGTGTTACACTATAATAACTTTGGTTTGACTTCACTGCTCAGGACCGTACTGAGGTGAAATATTTTGTAATTTTTGGGGGAGGTTGTAAATTCCGGGGGGCTGTTTGCCTAGTCGTCTAATTGGGTATGTGAAAAAAGTGAAAATGACACACTAAAGCAGTGGAATTTAGGATGAAATCTATCAGACTGGAAAAAGAAAAACATGATGGATAATTATCTTTATCTTATTACAATTTAAAAGTCACTAGTTTGCTGGACATACTTAAATGTCGGTAATGGAATGAAAACCGAGGGGTTGTGGGTAAAAAACACGACTGCGTGTTACCGTGGGGCGAAAAAGACCCACCGACCTTCTTTAGGGGGCTTTAATTGAATACAATAATTAAAGCAAATACATTTAAAAATATTTCCTCCAGTGCCCCTACAGACATCTACACATATTTATTTCACAAAAGGGTGGTTTTTTTCTGGGCTGAAAACTGTTTAATAAAATGCCTTTCCCCACGTTCAATGCCTCTAGATAAAAAAGAAAATTATAAATCAATTGCTGTAATTTTTTTGTTAAATATCAATCCATAAATAGATAAAAAAAGGTTTAATGAACCTTAAAAAAGAAATAAAGGGTCAGGAAAGTGGGTGTCCCCCAGAAAAAGACCCCTATTAATTTAAACTGGATTCATTTTCCCTTTGGTCTTTGCTCTTCAAACTTGATCCTCCCCACTAAACACAGCACACCATCAAACCAAAAATAAAAATTTATTTGATCAACAAACATCTTTTGCTGCAGCTTTTAAATATGGCTCAGAGTCCACCTTTGGGAATGGGCAGGATGGGCTGCTGGATGATCTCTTACTTTGTTCCTATACAAAAAAACAACGATAATATAAAAGGGTTTCTTGGTCTTTCAAAGTTCGGGGGAGTTTAAAATCCCCAACAAAGATTTTTAAAACATATTTTTATAATTTAAAATTTTACAATTTAGTCTAAATTAGTTTTAATTTTGGCATCTTCTATACACTAAAAGTTTGGGCCCGGGTTTTTATACTTGCTATACTTATATAAATGGTAAAAAAATAAAGTATATTTTTTATGCTGGGGAACTTACGTAATCATGAACTTGGGAAAAGATCCCAAAGGACCCCCAAAAATTTTGATCTCGTCGCTGATGTCCTCCATGATCCCAGAACCTGGCTCTTTATTCCGTGCTAATTTGCATTGATCTATGTGGTTGTGTTTGGGTTTAGGAGGGTTTTGGGGCGCTCATGTCCCCCTTTTTCCCCACTCGGGGATTTTCGAGGAAATTGGTGAATCTGTGTATCCCGGAGTTTGATAGATGTGAAAAGTTTTTTGTGTTTCAAAATCTCTCCCTCTTTTGCCAAGCTGCCTCCCTGCCTCTGGCCCGGGCTCCACCCCCCCTCTGCCCTGATTGGTCCCCTGGACCCCTGGCCACGCCCTCCCCCACACCCCTCCCCTCTGATTGTGCGGCCCCTTTTTCCATCAGACCAACCCCTGCTGTTCAATCGGGGCCCCGGGGAGCAGGAAATGGCGGGGCTTGTGCACTTGGCGTACATCACAAATCCTCCTAAACGGGGTTTTGAAAAGGCGTTTGAAAAGGTTAGTCGCCCCTGGCCCTCATTGCACTGAAGTCCCGGGGGCCCGACACCCGGAATCAGTGGGTAGCCTTTTTGCTATTTGGGGTTTCTGCTGGAGGTCAGTGGGTATTTTTTGTGCTACTCATTTTACCTCCTTGAGTCCCTAAGCCACGCAAGTCTCCAGCTTCTTTCCTGCCCGGGCCCGGGCTCTCATGCCCTTGAGGCTGGGAGGGGGGGTGGGGGCTCTCCTCCCAAATTTTCTTTAAACAAAAAATCAGTTATTCCAGCTACTGGCAGCTATTAAGCAGAGACCTCCTTCTGTATTTACATAGCTGTTCTTTTGATCAGAAAAAATAGTGTCTTGCCCCTTAATTTGTGCCATGATCTTAGCGTCCGTCCCAATGCTCGTGGGTCCCCCCAGTTAGTAAAGTTTTTCCCTTCTATATTGTTCAGGCCGACTTCTGGCATTTGTTTTTTGTCTTGCACTAGTTGTGATAAAATGGGGCGTTGACCCTGGCCGCTGTTGATGTGTGGTCCCCCGACTTTACATTGATTTAAAAATTTAAAAGGACCCCCGGGTAAACTGTGAAAATATAAATTAATGTTTATACATGCTTCTTACCTGGGTTAACTGTTAAATATTATAATAATATTATATAGTCACAGAATCACTGAGTCACAGTGCAAGTGTGAGGGGGGGCTTATGACTCAATATATCTTTCAACACTACATTTCAGGAGTTTTTTTGCAAAAGAAAAAACATCATTGTTAAAGTGTTTTTATTTGATTGATATTTGCTGGGCGCACGGTGGTGATGGTTGACTTGTCCCCCACAGCAGAATCCAATTTTAAACAGCACATTTCCCTTGAAAGTCAGGAAAAAACATGAAAAAGATAAATCTTTAAAAAACTGAGTAAGTGGGAGTATGTACAGAGCCATTCATAGGGAAATATAAAACCCATTTATAAAGTAATATAAATAAATTCATAAAAAACCCATCATTTATGGGGGATCCCCGCAATTCTTCAGATAAAATAACTGATGGGTTAGGGTGGGAAGTGAAAAACCGATTATCAACACAAAACATGGTAAAATGGTAAAATGACATTTGTGATTTAAATCCCAAAAACTAAATTGTCACTAAGACATTTGTCCACATTCAACAAAACAGTTTTAATCTTTTTTATGCAGGTGCCCTTTTATGGCCTCTTGAAATCTATACCTGACACTGGGGTTGGTCAAAAAAGGTAAAGCTTTAAATTTTGTCTAGGGAAAAAACAAATACATCATGGGAAAAGGTCTTATCAAGGAGGAAAATTATGATGTCAGTCTAAGGGTTATCCAGTCCTGCTTTGAACTATTGACCTTTGAACTCACTTTTTCTAAGTCATCTAGCTCAACAACAGAATTACCTACAATTGACATTTGACATTTGACTTTAAAATTTCTCTCCATTCCCCCCCCTTTTTTTCCCAAAGGAACACCTAATAAATACAAATTTACTAAAAGCTAAAACATAAATTGAAGCTTCCATGGGTTTTTAGATCAAACATCATTAAGATGTCAGTAACGGGAAAAAAAGTTCATTTTTTTTTGGGAACTCTCGGGTTTAAAAGCGAGACAGAAAAGGGGGGGGGATTGTAAATTCCAAAGTGATATTAATTCTTTTTTATAACAGAAACAACCATCATCCCGATGAAAAAAGACTCTTCATTATAACTTTATGATTCTCAAATATCCATGCTGAAAAACAAACAGACCCAATGCACCCAGTTCTTCTCAGGGGTCACACCTATCAATGGACCCCCAAATTCAGGAAAAAACCCCTGGGAAAAATTCATGAATGACCCTCTCTGCCCCCAGAGGAAAAAAACCCCATCGTTGTCAGAGGGGGAAAAAACCCCTCCGTGGTCTCCATAAAAACGATCACCATTCTGGGCTTGCAGTGAACCTGGTTGAACACAGAATAAACAGACATTAATCACCCTTAAAGGCATTATAATCACATGAATATTTATGAAAATTTTTAAAAAAAGTTGACTGTATGCTGGTGCGATGTTTTTGTTTCTTTGTTTCTTGTCCCTGCCCGGCATCAGGGTTTTTTGGAAAAAGGCGTTTCTTTACCATCTGTTATTGGGTGACTTCCCCCAAGTAGCAGGGGGCACCTCCTCCTGTTTTGTGGATCTCAGGTGGGGGGTCAGTTGGAGCTGGTATTTTTGCAGGGGGGCTGAGTTCTTTTGCTCTTTCTGCACCTTCCTGTTTTTCCGTGGTGAGGAGGATCGGGAAGGGGCCTTGCCAGCGTCTGTGTTTCCATTTTTTTCCCCCTGAAGTCTTTCTGACCCGTAGTCTCCTGGTTGGAGCCGATGCAGTGGACCTTCAGCTTGACCGGGGGTGCAGCAGACACTTTTGTCTCAGTATGGCTCCCTTTATTAACATCATTGCTCGTCCAGACCCTGGTGGTGGATGGACAATCCCTCCATTTCAGCTGAACACGGGGCCCCATTTCTTTTCCAGTTGAAACCCAATCTGCCCCCTTTTTGAGGTACACGGGTTTAAAAACTGGCTGTCTTACCCTGGATGTCTCATTTCCCCCTGCCTCAGTGTGTCTGAAAAATACAATAATAGAAAAACAACACAACAAGCAACAATAAACATAGATAAAAAAATCTTTTAATTTATTTTACTCAAGACTTCCTGCTCTAATTTCAAAAAAAAAGCCCTTTTGTCTGTTCATAGACCTATGTTTATTAACATGAGACCTTTATTTTGACACCCTATGTATAATAATAAATACTCAGTGCAAGCTTTTAGTTTTATGGAAAAAGACAATGAGAGCCCGATGTAAAATTTTATTCTGAAGGACCAACTGGACGTATCTGCATTCAATCTTTAGTCTTTTGTAAAATTCACTAACATCCACCTGTGAGATATTAAGGGTCATATAGTGACCTTTAACCTACAAGCTGTATATCAGAAACATTTATTTTTATCCAAAATACATGGATATTCAAAGTCATTACCAAAAACCAATAATAACCATACCTAATGGGCCTTGATGAAATGGAGTTTGTCCCCTGTTCTAGTGGATATGGAGCTTTGCACTGATTCAGGTGGTACCTTTTCCTCAAATTCCAATCGGGGGTCTCACCCTCTGTTGTCCTTTTTTGTATGGAGAGATGCTACCATACAGTTAGTGCAGTAGTATGAAAATGAAAAAATTTGGAGGTCAGAGGCGTCCCCCTGAGACCCACTATTGCAGGACCCTCAACTGTCCGGGAAAGCGAACAGTAAAAACCCTATACTGTTGTTGGTGGATCTGATCAAAGCTAAGCAAGGCCTCAACTCAGATTAATTTGGATCTCGATTTTCCAATTTTATTTTTTTTCAACTTGACTTGGGGCTGCCAAACCTGTAGATTACTTTGTTACTATTGCTGATGGCTAATTGTTACCATGACTATACACTACCCTCAGTGACTCAGTAACTCCCCCTCTGTTCGATGAAATTTTTATTTCACAGATACATATATATATCGTATACATATATATATATATATATATATATATATATATATATATATATATATATATAAAAAGGGTTATATATATATATAAACTGACATTTAAACTCAAGGTCCATCATTTTTGGGGCTGCCTTCAGATGGGATCATGTTCACAAAAAGAGTCCATGTGAATCCTCCTTTTTATTACCCAAGACCTCATTGGTGGAAATTTAGTGAAAACAACTGAAGTTCCTCTTGATGTTTGTTAAATGCTGTAATCAGACCATAGACTGTATGAGGGGGCCGACTTCGGAAGTCACCTGTTGGTTGTGCAAACAAAACCCACTCGTTTTGTGCTTCTTCACAGGACAACAAAAATACAGAATTTTCTGAAAAAAAGATTTTTCAACTAAATTCTTTATTTTGCTGTTTTTTTCCATGTACCCAAGGCTCAAAGAATAGCTAAATCCTTGGTATATTGTTAACTGGCTTTTTTAAAAAAGAACGGGTTAGCAGTGGGGGGCTCTATTGGCGAAACGAATATAATATGAAAAGTTTTAGTAAGTTTTCTTCAGTGTATAAGAATTTTTCTATCATCTTATATTGACCCGTTCTATCAAATGGGGGCAGGATCTCTTCACCTTGTTTCACATATAGAATGGAAAAAAAGGTTCACTCCCCCTGAGAGTGGGAACAAAAGAGTTTTCCATCATGTTAAAATACCATGAGGCTGATCTGGCCTGTGACATTAGGCTTTTTCACTCTCCAGTCACTTTTTGGTACACCTTCCCAGAAAGTTGGCCCCTTTTTTTCCTTCAGAACTGTCTTAATTCTTGGTGTGTCCTTTCTACGGGGTGTTAAAACATTCCTCACAGATGTTGGTCCATATTGACATGATATCACTCAGCTGCCAGATTTGTCAGCTGATCATCTATGATGAGAATCTCTTTTCCCCCAATCCTAAAGCTGCTCTATTGGATTGAGATCTGGTGACTGGGACACCAGTGGCCCCAGTAAACTCACTGTCATGTGAACTGTAGCCTCATTTCTGTTCTTAGCTGAAAAAGTGCCCCGGGGTGTTTTCTTCTGCTTTAGTCCATCTTCTTAAGGCCCCAGTGCGGTTTACACATGATTTTTGCTTTCCCTTGTTGAACCAGTGTTTTTGAGTTCCTGTTGACTTTCTATCATCTCCAAAGTCTTCCATTCTCCGTGACCCCCACATCAATGAGACTTTTTTACCCCTGGATATTTCCTCTTTCTGGACCATTCTCGAACCCCTAGAATGTTGTAGTAGAAAATCCCAGTAGATCACAGTTTATGAAAAAAGTCTGTCTGGCCCCAAACAACCTGCCCGTTCAAATGTACCTAATAAATGGCAGGGTTTCACCCTTTAGTGAGTTTATAACTACAAAAAAAAAGTGATTCCTGTTTCCTCGGGTTTTTTCAGATGTGCACGTAGCAGATGGTGACTGTGTGCGGTAGTGACCTGCAGGGATTTATGCCCCTCCTCACAGCACTAGTCTGACAAAAAGATTTAATTCATTTTTACAGTATTAAAAGAACTCTCACCCAGGTGTTGGGCTTTTCCCTCCTCCCAAGCACTGCTCAAAACATGTGCATCCTGGCTAAATTCCTTCATGTTTGATTTGTTTTTCACTGCAGACAAACTGCATAATCTAAGTGAGACATACATTAAACATCGGGGTACCAAAAGCTCAAACTGCTTTTAATAATCTTAGAAATATCAAGGAATCCTCTTGTGATAATCACTCAGGTGCTGCAGAACTGTACTGTATAATCTGACAGGTTTTCTGTCCATGGATCTGCTCTGTTCATATTTAATGTTTACTTCATTTTCTACGTTTAGGGTTACAAAAGCACAATTTTCCCAATATTATTTTTTTTTGTATTTTCCTTTAAGATAAAAGAATAAGTACTGCTGTGAAAACTGAAGGTAAGGACAAAACCAAAAAAGAGATCATCTTAAAAGAGAGTTACAAAAACTCTCCTTGGGGCCATTTTTTAAGACATAAGTCAAGCGTTCCAATGTCTTTCAATGGACGAAGATGGGATGTTGCAAAAATCGCTCATTATCTGTGGAGCTATTTAAAAAGTTAGTCTTTTTTTTTATTTTTAGTCTAAATTGAGTTCAAATTTTGAGTAACTTTGTTTGTTTTAAATTTACTTACTTAAAATACTAATAAAAATTTTTGATAATATTTTTTTGTTATTTTTTTAAGCTATTTAGATTTGCACAGTTAATTTTGCTTTATTTCTTGGTAATTGGGGCACCTGAGGTTATTTAGTAGGTAGGCACCTTGTGGACCAGCATGCAGCTGGGGGGGCCTTTTTTACCAGTGCAAAGGACCCAGTCTGATTTCCTTTGTTCTTTTGTTTGTTCTTTAAATTTTGGAAATAAAATGAAACAAAGCAGGATCTAATGGACATTCATCTTCTTTGCCTGCGTTAAACCACATCCCCATGGTGCATCAGTGGCCGATTATGTTTGGTCTAAAGTTGAATTTGTATATTATTTTTTTTTTTTTTGGACAAATGGCCACTACATTATCATCTTAAACTGTGAATGATAAAATATTTCTCACCCTTTGCTAAAGAAACATTTTTCAAATATGTCACTTTCATTTTGGAAAGACAGATAAATATCCTAAATCACCTAATCGGGTGGACCACTTTTCCTTACCTTCTCTGATAGCAGTCACCTTTAGCCTACGATTAGGCTACTTTTGCCCACTGGCTAAACATGACAACTACTTGGTTATTTAGTTTAATCTATAAATATTTCCCCTAAACATCATATTAATCCTTCCCCTTAGCCTGTTTGTAATGATCAGACTTTTCTATTGTTAAATATGTGACTGATGACTATGTCTAAGGGAAAAGACCAGACACATGTAGTATGATTTGGTTTATCAATTCAAGGTTGTCTTCTTTTTAAAAAAAAAAGGATTCAGACTTTAGCAATAAAAAAAAACAATAGAATTATGAAAAAAGTGAAAGTGAAAGCAATAATGTGGATCTTGAATATGATGGTAAAAATTACATGTTGTATCAGACAATCTATGAATATTTTGTTACTTCTTACACTAAGCATATAATACATTCTGAATTTTGTATTAAAACCCCTACAAAACGTCGAATGGGGGGTTGGACTTGATGTCCTTGTGCGTCACAATCCCCCTGAACCGGGGTTGTAAAAGGAGGCGGTTGAGGGTTAGTCACTCCCGGTCCTCAAACCAATGAGATACGGGGGAGCTCTGACCTTTTGTGGAGCTGCTGGAATCAGTGGGTAGCCATGCTGCTTCTGTTCATCTCCTGGAGATCAGTGGGTAGTTTTTTGTGCTCCCCAGTTTATTTTTGAATGCCCCAAACCCCGCAAGTCTCAGCCTGTTTCCTGGTGGAGCTCTCCGGTTCGTTGGGGGGGGTGGGGGCAACCAGAGGGGGATTTGTCCTCTCCCTTTCTATGTCAAACAGAAAACATCAGATTATTCCAGCATATGTCACAGCTCAGTGACTGTCTCCAGTTTTAAAGTCAATAACAACATTTGTGTAACTTAGTTTTTTACTTAAATGGACTGTAGCCTGCTGGTGACTTTCTGGACTAAATAGGGCTCTTTTTGGGTGGTAAAAACACTGATAATACAATATGCTGGATATACATGATTTAAGTTGGTATTTGTTCTGCTAATTCACACACTTTATCCTGTCTTGTTTGATGATGTCAGATCAATGAATGTGTTTGATAAGGTGCGGGAAATAAACACAACTGCACTGTAATTCTCTGACTTTGGGAATCCTACAAATATATAAAAACTGGAAAAAATTTTATTCAACTTCTATGGAAAATAAATTCATTATCTAAAAAAATCTATCAAACCCGAGACAAAGGGGGGTTTGGAGGCCCTAATTTTTAAACATTAAATAATATTTTTAAAAATTAAAAGGGTTTGATGTTGATAAAGGGGGAAGATAATTTTTGGGGCCTTTCCCAAAATATTTTTTAAAATTCAATTGGAGGATTTAAAATTTCCCTATTGAAATTGATTATAACCCAGATAAATTACCTGTGAAATTAGAAATTTTCAAAATAACTGGCATGGAAAAGGGTGTCAAACATAATTATTACCTTTGGAATAACAAAATTATTCAGTATAAAAACAGATATTTATATGATAAAATCTGGGTCAATAATGGGTTTATTTTGTCTCACAACTCTGAAGACTGATGGGCAACTGTTTTATAGGAATTTTTGACAAATTTGGTTTGCAGTTACAAAAAAGAATATGATATAATCTTTAATGCTATTAAAGGAATTTACAGCTTCTTGTGGGCTCTAGATCCCAGACCCACATGCAACTTCTATAAACAGTATTTCTCTGGAAAATATTGATGTCAAAAAAACAATAGTTCAAATAAATACATTAAAATCATTTGGTAAAATAATTTCCTTCTGCTAAAGTTTTTGGTGTCTCTTTATAATGATATAGACTGGAAGAAAAATGGGCTGGTCAGTAGTAAATTTTGTCTAAACAAAAAGTTTAAAGGAAATATCTTTAAAAAATTATCCCGCTTTCCCAAAAAAAACCTTTAGAAAGATTTAACATTTTGAATTTTCCCGGGATTTCTGTGGCTTGTAAAGAATCTGTTTCACATTTATCACTGTTTGTATTCACAAATGTTTTGGTTAAAATGTACAGACTTTTACCCAAAGGGAAAAAGCGGACCTCACTGCAGCTGGGAGGGACATTTTCTTTACTTTGATGACAGCGGATGGAAAGGACTTGTTTTTATTGTGGAAAAATTCCACATTCATAAAAAAAATGGTCTAACAAAAAACCCCTTCACTCTTTTTTTGCAGGAACTTTATCATCCCCATTACAGACAGCATTGAAAACCATAAGGCATTAAAAAAAATTTGATTTTGGAAAAATTTGTGTTAATTAATACTTTTGATTTTTATTTATTGATCAGTTATTTCTTTTTTCTGTGTATTTTGAATATATGTATGGATATAATGTTTATATATGTCTATATGAAAGTGTATATATTGTATATGTTTTTTACATATACTCTTAATATGATTAAAAAAGTTTGTATTTCTTACCCCTGGCTAAACAGTTTTGTTATGTATATATCTGTTAAAAAAGCATGAAAAAACACAACACTGTAATCACGTGTGTTTTTTTGGGTGAGTTTGCAAAAAGCTTTTTTGTGTTTAATTCCCTGCACTACTCCCCCTACTGGTCTGAACAGGCTCAACACTGATCCACAGTGGCCAAACAGATTAATGGATGATTGTACCAAAGTACTTAAAGTCTGGAAAAAATGTCAAAGTTTTGAGTTGGGGTAAAGCTTGGGGTTAGTGCCCCAGGACTATTGTCTCATTGTCCAGGACTGGAATTACAGTGATATCAGATGTTTCTTTACATATCTTAACATCTCCCAATACATACATACAATACTTTTCCCTGTTTATATATTCAGTATTTATCCTTGTTGTAAATTCATAATCACATTTTTATATAAACCCATTATTTTATTTTGTATTTACAGTAAAAGATTTATTTACTTTTTTTTCTAATTAATTCCTATTTTATTTTTCTTGCACTGAAAGGGCTCTAAAATTTTTGTTCATTTTTTATACAATAAAATCATTCTATTCTTCTGGTTTCAACAACTCAATTTGAAACAATGCATAACTTTGTCTCTTTTTTTTAAAAAGGGAAAATTATGAAAAGTTTTTTATTACCTCAAATCCGTCTTCATTCATAAATAGATCCTCATTGGTGAAAAAATAACATATCCAACAATCTGACTGATCCTCCGGGGTGAAAAATCAGTTATCTGTCTTTACATAAAAAGAATTCGCTCATATGGGAAATTGTGTTTATTTCATACTTTATTAACAAATATATAAAAAAAACTGTTTAACTGGGGGAAAAAATAAAAAACTTATATATAATCATTTTAAGTATATGAAAAAAACATATACAATATTATACATTTGTTGGACTTTTTTTATTTTGTGATATTCAATAGTTAAACATTTAATTATTTTGTGGGGGTTTGAAGTGTACACCTTTAGTTTCTTTAAATTAGTATAATTTTTTAGTTCATTTGGTGATTAATGCCTTTTTTTTGAAAGTACCGGGTAGGGTGTGCACTGGGTGAATCTATATGTAGGGTGGCGGGATCGGTGAGCTGGGCACCGGGAAGGGTTAGGGTTTTTTAACCAGGCAGAGAGGCAGCAGAGACCATTTTCTTTGTTGTTTGCTTAAAAAGGGGAAAAAAACCCCAGAAATCTGACTTTGCCTGGACAAGGGTTTCCCCTTTTCACCTGTAAATTAATCCCCTGGGTGCCTTAGTGGTCCTTTGATTTATTTGATTTCTTTTTATTTCTTTATTCTTTTGATTTTTTAATTTTTTATTTTGTTTAAAAGACAAGTAGCCCCTAAAGTAAAAAACCCCCCCTAAATTTCGTTCCTGTGGATGGACTTTCGGGAAAGCTGGGGGGCCTCATGTTGAGGATTGATGGAAAAAGGCTGGCTTTTGGAAGTGTGTGGCCTACATAAAACTCCCCAACAGCATCTTATGTGAAACCTATTTGCTTGAAGGCTGTAAAGAAAAACGGCTTAACTATTGGGTTTTTTGAGTTTTGTTTCACTGGATGAATTTGGGGAAATTTTGACGATATTGGTTATGACCCTTGTGGTTCCCTCGCCCCCGGCCAGCCCCCTTTATTTCATTCATAAAATATCTGATCGCCCGGTGTCGTGAAACGGCTTTTTCCCCTGCTTTCCCCTAATTGTTAAAATAAAGAAGGGGAATTTAAAAGGATACTGAAAATCAATATAAAAAATGTCTGAAGTTGCATCGTTTAAAAAGGTGACACTATGTCCCCTTTAGGGGAATATAAAAGTTCATCAAAGGGCGGTTTTATGTCACTCGTCCCAAGAAAGGGTCATTAAAATGCAAACAAGAAAAGAGGAACATGGAACAAATGCATTTTTTGATGAACCCCCAACAATTAAACTCTGGGGTCTGAGCTGAATAAATTTGTCAAGTTTTACGGGGGCCCAAATGACATGAAGCCATTTTAAAAATTGAATTTGCCAGAAGATAAGTTGAGGGGAAAAAATACATTTTTCAAGCAAAAAGGATTTTTTTTCTGATTTCATTGCAAATGAAAAGGGTTGGTTATCTGATGCTGGTCAATTATTGCAATCAAATGAAAAGTATGGAAAATCCTGATCATCAAGTGTGGTTTCAAATGAGATTAATCCGAAGACAGTGCTTCAAATATTTTTTAAAAAGGGTATGTTTCCCAGAGCAATTCACAGTTATCAGCCTCACCCACTTTATCTGCGAATGGGGGGAAGCTGATGGCAGCACTAATGGGCGCTGGCTGCATTAAAAGGCCTTGGGGGAAGCCGGGGAGGAACTCAAAAAGGGAAAAAGGAGCAGTTTTGGGAAACAGCTGGCTGCAGCCAATGCAAAACCCGTGCGGGAAATCAACTCAAAGTGGGGTTCTAAAGGATCTGATGGAATGAACTCATATTTTAAAAGGAAGCAGAATGAGGCACTTGAATCCTCATGTTGATGATTTTGTTCCAGGGGATATAAATAAGTCTCAGTGTAGATCTCATCATGGTGTTCATGCTGTCACTGTCAGGCCTAAACAAGTCCAATGACCGAACTGTTTTCACCATTAAAAACTAATCCCCAAAATGGTGAACACGGATGGTTTATGATGCTCAGTCACGGGATGTAACCCTATATTGTAGCCCCTAACGAGCAGTAGTGACACAAACTGACAGCACCCCAGGGACAAGCCAAATTCAAGAACACAAAGCACAAGTGGTTCATGTCCTGAATCTGCCAATAACAACATCACCTGCAATGATATTGAACATCATGCCCCAGAATAACATCACTGAATTGTTGGTTCAAAAAATAAAGCACCCCTCTCCCAATAAAATTTTCCCTGTGTTTGATGGTGACCCTCTTCAGTTTCAGCCCTTTTATGAAATTTTTTGAAAACTGTGTAAAAAGAAAAACCAAACAACTTCAGTGATTGTTGACATTTTGGAACAGTCCCGGGGGGGCAAAGAGACCTTTAAAGGCTGCCAGCATTTACCACCTAACATGGGATACCAAAGCTAAATCCCTTGATGAACATTTGGAACAAATATAAAATTGCTTCTGCTTACATGGACGGGATTCATTTTGCCCTCCTTTAAAAAGCAGAGTATGTAAACCCTGCAATCTTTTTCTCTTTTTTCTTGAGGTTTCTTTAAACCCGAAATCGTATATGAAAGGTTGGATGTGCCCTCAAATCAAAAATATTGGATGAAACCCCACAAGTTTTAAACAAAAGTGGCGAAGTTTTGCTGTATCTGCAGGAGCAAAATGGATGTGAGCAGTGTTCACTGACCGACCTTTGTTGAGGAAAGTCAGAATGCCTCTGACCCATTTTTTTGGTAATATTAAGATCTGCAATCTGCCAGCCGCGTAAAGTTTCCTCTGCCCGAAAACAAAAAAAAGGGGGCACTTTTGCTACCATGTCACTGCAGTAAAAGATGGAGGAAAAATCTACACAGAAAAAAAAGATCAAGTCCTCTTCTGTCCAAAGTGAATTCAAATGTTTTTTATTTTTGCAAACAAAATAGTCACTTTTTTTGATGCATCGAAAAGATAATTTCAAGGAAAATGGAATTTGTTTTGGTTGTTTGAAGGTTGATACAAGTAAAGACTGCGGGAGTCGTTTGGTTTTAGTGTGTGTTATCAAAGCATCCATCAGTCCCATATTCGGGAAAAAGTAAAAAAGTTCACCCTTTTAAAAGATGCACGAATCGGGAGCCCTCCCCGCTTTTCTCATGAATCATCTCAGACATGGGTTATAGGGCCCCGGTGATGAAGATCATGCTGTCTTCTCCATTGTTGCAGCCCGGGTTTAAAATGCCCGGGGGTAAAAAAGTTTGCAAACATCCTTTCCCTGGACCCCTGGGGTTCAGGTACATTCTGTCCGTCGGGTAAAAAGACTTGGCCTAAGTGGCAAAAGAACATTTTTTGAGAACTATGGGTCAGGGGAAGATTGTAGTACTACTGTTTGTTGGTTTAAAAGTGTCTGGCATGGAAATGGATGATTTTTTCAAGTTCCCCAATGTTCTGACTCAAAGACTATCCCAGTGTCCGTTGGGAACATCCCACAAAGGATGTTGAAAAGTGGTCACATCTGAGCAACATAAAGTTTCCTTGATGTGGACACAGATGGTTTACTCATTGGTGTGCCAAGGTAATGGACCCCGGGGGGTAAAAACAGCCAAAATGAGGACCATAGAGTCGAAAAAAGGTGGCTGGGAAATTTGGACGCTGCGTGGTGGAGATCAACAGAGTCAAGACTGGTTGCTCTGTGGTCCAAACCCATCTCTGTGGAACATCGGGAAGAGATTCTCATCAGTAAATATAATCATGATTTTAATGAGAGAACATCATTGGGGCAATTAAAATGTCTAAAGAGGACATTAAATTCATGAAGACTTTTCCCAAACTACAACAGAACTAAAAGATGGAAAACTGTTTGACTTACCTTTCAGAGAAAAAGATCCTGTCTTGCCAAAAAAGTTTTGTGGCAGAGCAGCGGTTTCCCAAGGCCTGAAGAGGAAATTTGGGAAATGTCAACTACAATGAGGTATACTTCTTTCTCAGTGACATGTTGGTTAAAGGCTATTGAAATGGTCCCTTGATCAGCTGGGACAGGATGATGGAAAAGTATGGAAAATTTCCCCCCATTGGGAAATCACCTAAAAGGAAAACTGAGGTTGTGTTTGACTGTGGGGCTGTATAAAAAGGAACATCACTAAACCCAAACAGCTTTGCAGGGCCTGATCTCACCAACACTCTTTCGGGTCCTCATTGGTTCGGGAAAGGGAACCTTTTGCAGTCATGGGACACCCATGTGTTTCTGGGTTTGGGTACCCAAAATAGAATTTCCCCCCGTTTTCCCCGGTGGCCCCGGGGAACACTGACCATAAACCCACAGAATCCCGAATGATTTTTTTTTGGAGCTGTATTTTCCCCCCTTTTTAAAAAGCCGGGGAAAACTGCAGGGACAGTGCATCTGTTTTCCTCCTGAAGTAATCAGCACAGTCAACCAAAATTTTTTATGTAGCGACTGCCTGAAGTCTACCCCTGGGGAGGAAGATGCAATTCAAAGGGAAGGACTTGACTGCACTCTGTCACAAAGGGGGATTAGTCTCAAAAAGGGTTACAAACAGCCGTTCTGTGTTGATGTCTACCCCGGGGACATAGAGCAACAAAAAAGAAAGAGTTGGTTTTGGGCACAGAAGCTTCCTATGGAAAAGGGGCTTGGACTGCAATGGTTTGTTGAAACTGATCGTTCATTTCGAACCTCAGTGCAAAACGACCACAGACCAGGAGAGGCATCTTGTCTGTGGTTAGCTCACTGTATGATCCATTGGGTTTTTTGGGTCCCTTCACCATGTCAAGGTTAATGTTGCAGGGGCTCTGCAGAAAGAAACCCGAAGTGGGATAACAAATTTCCCCTCGTTTTTCCCAAACAATGGATGATTGGTTGAATGACCCCCAAAGGATGTGTGGATTCAAGGTGGATCTCATAAAACCTCAGGGTTTTGGAACACCCGTGACGCACAAAATTTCATTTTCTGATGCCAGTGAAGTTGGTCATGGCACCCTGTCTTATCTGAGACTGGAAGATGGTGATAATGTGCATGTTTCATTTTTTGTGGGAAAGGGCCCGGGTTGCCCCCCTAACAAACCACCATTCCTGTCTGGAGCTCACAGCAGCAGTTCTTGCCATCCCAAATGGATCAGATCTTCCCGAAGGAACTTCAGTGGCAGGTGGGAGGTCAGTGTTTTTTGGGCTGATGCCCCGTCCTCAAGTAAACTGTAATGAAACCCGCGTTTCCTCCTTTTTTGAACACATCTCCATTATTAAAAAAGCTACAGATTTGCGCAGTGGAGGGATTGGGCACCAACTGAATCCCGCTGATGAAGCATCTCGTGAAATTAAAACTGAAATTTCTCACAAATGGAAGATGGATTTAAAAGGGAGAGTTCCCCCTTTTGTCATCTGGGAGTGGCCTATAGCTGACATTGAGCCAGCTTGTTCCTGCTGATGTTCCAGAGGTAAAAAAAAAATCAGCAGTGTTTCCATCCGCCTCAGAAGATCCCACAGACCATCTCATCAGCTACTTCTATCATGGTGGAACAAAAAATCTGTTGCCTGGTTCCTTGAGCAGAAGAATTCTTTGCTTCTGAGCCAAAGAAAGAACTTCAAGCAACTGAGGTGACAAGGACAAGGGGGTGGGCTTTGAACAAAACAACTTAAAGCCATACTTGGAGGGAAAATCTTTCTCCACAGTGTTGTGATGGGCAGAAAAGGGAATCTTGTTTTGAAAACATAGGGTTTAAGCGAAATTTCTTCATTAAACGGGTCAGTAAAATTTCCCAAAGGGCAGCCCACTGACAAGCTGGATCCCATACCAGAGGATGGCATTCTCAGAGTTGGTGGTCCTTGCCCTTTGGCCTTTCCATGAGACCAAACATCCTTATTCTTTAAAAAATCTGCATGTTTCCCACGTTTTTTCGTCCCCTCCATCAACAACTAGGACCCGTAAACCACATGTTGCACAGGCTTGACAGAATATTGGATAATCAATGCCACTCTGTGGAAAAAAACACGAATGCACTGTAGGCATAGGGAAAAATTGGAGAGCAGAAGATGGAACTTGCCTGAGGGGGAGGGTCCCCGAAGGGCTCCTTTCAAGATGTGGGAGTTGATTATTTTGGTCCCTAAGGGGGAAAAGGGGGAAAAGCTTTCTTAAAGGTATAGTGCTTTTTACTTGTCGACCATGTCGTGCACCTGGAGGTGGCACCTCCTTGATACAACTCTTGCATTAATGCAGTGAAAGATTTATCTGCAGGTCCAGTTAATTTGAGGTCTGACAATGGAACAAATTTCACTGGAGCAAACAAGGAGTTAAAAACTAAACCTTGCTGGTTTAAATAATGAAAATCCCAAGGTGCCTTGATTCCCATGGGATTAAGTGGGGCTTTAAGTGCCCCAGCCTCCCTCAAAGGGGGCGTTTGGGATCTGTTGTTCAGTAAAAAGGATACTCTCCTCTGGCTTGGACCGGTATTTGGAGGGGCCCGCAAACGTTGTTTTTTAGGGAGGAATCTGACGCCGAATTACAAGGTTGGAAAACGACCTTGAGGCCCTGACACCCCAAAACATATTCTTTTTAAAGGAAAACCCCTTTACCCGGAAACTTTAAGCAAGTGACCTGTCGAGGGGAAGATGGAAGCAAAAAAGTATATTCCCAAATCTTTGGAAAGTGGATATCTGAATACTTGTAATGCAGGAAGGCAAAAAATGGACAAGGTCAGAAAAGCTTCTCTCCAGGAGACATTGTCATTTTGGGGTGATGCTACAGCTCCAAGAGGATCTTGGATGATGGGGAGTTCTGCAAGTCTGATTTAAAGGGTTTTTCCATTCTTTTTCTCCAAACTAAAAGCAGTGTCCTGGGAGGCCCTTGAAGATCTGCCTGCTCATGGAGGCCACAGTCTAGGTCAAGACATTAATTCATTCTTTCTCTCTCACATTCTTTTTGTCCCCCCTCTGTCTTTGTTTTTTCCCAACAGCCATCTGGAAGAAGACGAAGTTCTACATAGTATAGTTGAGATGAGAAGAAAAAATGCTCCTTTGCTTCCGGTTGACCCCGGAAAAGATAGGCGCAGCAAGGGGGGCTCCCCTTCCTTTTTCATTTTTCCCAAAAATTTACACCTACTTCTTGCAGGGTGACATTTTTGGGTCGCCTTTAACAAACTCCCTTGAACTGGAAAGGCGTGAGTGGTGGATCTGGGGGGGGGAGGACTCTAGCTGGCGGCACTGAGTGCCGTGTCGACCTGCTGGACCGTCGAAGGGGTGGCAACCAAATTGAACTTCTTTTGCTCACTGGAGACGGGGCGTCCGTCCTTGTGGGGGCCCCGGGGGGGCCCCCCATTTTCGGCTCGCTGCTGGAGACCTGAGCGGGGTGGTGAGCTGGGGGCCTGGCTCGGCGAGACGGCTCAGGCTGTGGCTGGGTGTTGACCTTGAGGCGAGGGGCGCGGGTCTTGTGTTTCGGTCGGGGTCGCGGAAGGGGGGGCGCCCTGGGAAAATTTTTTCCCGGGCTCTTTCTGAGGTGTTTGGCCGGACATTCTCCCTTCCCCCCCAAATCGCCCCTGCTCACCGCTCTTTGGCAGCTGGCCCCTCTCGGGCGGGGCCGCCCCGGGGATTCTGCGCTCCGCCGCTTCCAAGTGGGGGCTCCTGGTCAGCGGCCAGGCGGAGCAAACTGGAGTCGAGGCGGCGATCCCGGGTCGTGGAGGACTGCTGCCGGGGTTCTGAGCAAAGGGCGAATACAGGCGTAATGACTGATCTTTCAGGGCGGGCCCTCTCTGCTGTCCCTGCTCGCCCCTGCCCTTCCTGCCGGGGGGGGGGCTGCGTTGCCGGCCCCGGGCGGGGGCCCCACGTCGACAACCTGCCTGCTTCATCTGCTCAACATGATGGGGAACTAACTGTGGGGCTGAAACTTTTATGCTAAGATCCCGGTTGGAGACATTTTGTGGCGCTGGACATTTCAGCCCCTTGTAATCCCCAACTCCCCAAACCACTTTCCCGTGCATACAATAATTTAGGGGTGGATATGCGTGAGTAACTGGAGCTGAAATGTTTTAAAAAAGACGGGAAAAGTTTTCTTTTTTTGGATAATGTGGGTTGTTAGAGCTTGCTGCTATGTTCTTTGGGACTGTCTTGTTATGGGGTGGGGGTGGGGGGTATTGCTCTGAAGACCATGCTAACCCCTTACTTGGCCATTTAACTACCTGTCAGGGGCATTCAATCTTATTTTAGGATCAAGCCCCGGGTTTTTTTCATCACATTTTTTACCTGTTTGCATTTTTGCTGTTACAAAAAATGAATAGTACTTTAAATTTTCAAATTGGAATGTTGGGTATGAACCCCCAGTCAAAGGAGATATTTTCTACATCAAACAATTAAAAACAGCAATTGTATTCCTTCCAAAAGACACATTTTTACTCCCATAATAGAAACCCCAATGTCGGGGTGGGTGGGGCACATTTTCCTCTGTGTTCCCGGCCGGCCAGAGGTGTTCTATTCTTATAAACTCAAATACAACCTTTGAACATCATAAAGTAATATCAGATCCCCATGGGCGTTTATTTTACAAACCTTTTAAATCTCAGATTCTTGCTAATGTCTATGCCCCAAACACAGATGATCCCGGGGTTTTTGGCGTTTTCTCCCTCTCCCCGTTTTAACTCACACTCTCATTCTTGGGGTGATTTTAATTGTTGGGTGGACCCAGTATTGATGCTTCCCCCGAAACCAGCTGCGTTAAGTAAATTCATCCTTTCCCGTCTTTCATCTAATTTTGGGTTTTGAAAATGGCTGGTCCCCAACCAGAAGTATTCCTTTTTTTCTCATGTTCACCACACTTTCACAAGGATTGATTACTCTTATCGATAATCGTTAATTCCTTTGGCCCCGTCGTGTGATTATCAGACATTGTGATATCAGACCATGCCCCCGTAGTTCTATCCATGGCCGCCCCTTTCCCCAAATTTAAAAACACTGGGTTTTAATTCATCCTTGCTTCTGATAATAAATTTGTAAAAATTCATGCAAACAAATTCTACCTTTTTGAAAAAAAATTCTCCTGAAACTTCTAGTTTAATAGTTTGGGCGCTCTGAAAGCCTTTTGAAGGTCAGATTGTTTCCCAGAAATTGACCCAAAAATATGCTCAGGTTAAGGACCCGAAATATAAAAAACGATTAGTTTCAGACTAAATTGACCTCTTATCTAAAATTCAGTGGAACGTCAACTTTTAAAAAACAAGGAGGGTTTTACATAAGGGGAAAGGGGGGTAGATATGGGTAACCAATTAAGAAAACAAAGTAATGGACATATCCAAAAAATTAAAAAGGAAATGGCAATATGACCACAGACTTCTCCCCAAAACAATGATACTTTCAGTAAATTTTATAACAGACTTTATTTTAATTCCCAAATAATACCCTAAAAAAATTTTTTAAAAAATCTAGATATTCCTGGACTGTCTCCCGACAGCGGAGATTTGGAAAGCCCATCACAAAAGGGGGAAATAGCTATTGCTATTTCCCCCCGGACCTAAAGGTTTCCCCGAATTTTTAAATCATTCTCTTCAGTACTCTCACCCAAGTGTGTAGTGTTTTCAGCTCACTCATTTGGGTGACTCCTCCATCCTCACTGAAGCTTGTATCCGCTGGTGGCCAAGAAGGGAGGGGTCCTGTGGACTGCTCCTCTTACAGACCTATCTCCTTACTGAATGTGGATGCCAAAATATTGGCTAAAACCTTTGCTCAGGATAGGAATATCCTCCCCTCAATTATTTCAGAAGACCAAACAGGTTTCATTAAAAAAAGCCATTCCTTTTTAATATTTCGGTATTTGATATTCTTTATACTGCCTCAAATGAGACCCCTGAATGTATCTTGTCCTTGGGCCGAAAAACCTTTGATGTTGGAATGGAGGTTTTTTTTGACTCTAGAAAAATTAATTTTGGCCCAGTCTTCATTAAAGGATAAAATTACTTTATCAGGTCCTACTGCCCCGGTTCTTACCAATTTAACAATGCAACCCTTTAACCTCTTGAGAGGAACCCCTCAAGGGGGCCCTTTAATCCCCTTTACTTTTAATCTGGCTATAGAACCATTGGGATGGGTTTCGTTCTTGTAAAGATATTTCCCGGTATTTTAAAGGAAAAGGTTTTTAACACAAGGTTCTCTTTATCAGGCGACCTGCGGTTTTTATCAAAAATACTTCTCTACCCCTATCTATAATACTCTCCCCTTGGTCCTTTTTCTTTACAAGTTAACTTATAAAAAAACTCCCTCTCAACTGGGTGCATTAAAGTGCCAACCCCCCAAAATTTTTAAAACCCTTCTCTTCTTTGGGGTCCCTTCAAAAAAACCGGTCTTTTAAAAAAATTTTTTTTCCCCCTTTAAACCCCGGTGAAACAAGGCCCCGGGGAGGGTCACCCTTTTGGATTCAATGGTTTGGCGGGGAATTTAGTTAAAAGAAAATCCCCCCTAAAATTTTTTATTCCCAAACCCCTTTTTCCCCCAAACCTTTTTTTTCCCTTTTATTTTAAATTTTTCCTTTTATGGAAAAGGGAAAGCCCTCAATAAATAAAGTCCATCTTCAGAAACCAAAAGGGTGCAGGCCCGGCCTTACCCTAACTTTTTTACTGGGCAGCCAATATCGTTGCATTATATTTTTTTCCTTCTACAAAACATACAAATTGTCTGGCCGGTGTCTGTGGAGCTGAACTCATCCATGGATCTTTCTATTCCCGCACTACTTCTTCTCCCCTACCTCTCCCCCCAAAAAAAAACATCGTAATCCCTTGTAAAACACACATTGGGGTGTGGGCTCAATTCAGAAAAAACTTTGGGCCCTTTAAAGACCTTTCTCTTTTAAGTCCTGTCTTATCAATCATCTTTCCAACCTTCTTTTAATGATCCTATGTTTCAAAATGGCACAGGCAGGGCATCAAACATCTTAAGTTGTACCTTAATGCTTTTTTTATCATTTCACACCTTTTGAAAAATACAAGCTACAAAATTCATTTCTTCAGATATTTCCTGGACATTTTTTCAAATCTCAAACCCCCCAAAATTCCCTATGAGACCTGAATCCCGTGTTGTTGACACATTTCTTAATATACACCCCCCACAGGGCTATATCTTTTTTCTTGGAAGCTGACCCCTAAGACAAGCACCCATTGAAAAATTAAATTGGCCTGGGAAAAAAATCTGAATTTGGAATTGACTGACATGATGGGATTCAATATTGAAACATGTAATTCTACATCATTTTGCCCAACACTTCTATTACAATTCAAGGTGGTACACAGGGCTCACATGTCTAAGAAAACTCTCTTATATATCATTTTTTGCCCATGTTGTAACAAATGCAAAGGAGATGGAGCCTCGCTTATTCATATGTACTGGTCATGTCTAGCGGGGAAAAATTTTGGAAAGAGGTTTTCCAAACTTTGTCCACACTCTCAACATTGACCTTGCACCCGACCCTCTGATTGCCCCTTTGGCATAACTAGGAGATGATCCTCATCTGACTACATATAAATACCATTTCATTGTGTTTTCTTCTTCTGGCCAGGCGGAGTATTACTAAATGGAGGATGCTGCCCCCCCCTCCCATGCTCAATGGCTGGGGACATTATGTCCCGCAGCCCAAAAAGATCCGCTACTCAATCACACATATAATAACTCATACAAAAAATTTTTTTTTTGTGGGGGGCCTTTTTCAAACTTTAAAGTCTTTGACATAAAGTTTTATTTTTACATTTCTATCTGCTCCCCTGTCTCTCATTAAATCTCACTCACCTCGAAAAAAATTTCTTCACTGCTAATTTATTCCTGCTTTCAACTTCCCTCTTCTCCCCCATGTATACGATCTATTACTTCACAATGATGTGTTGATGTCTCAATTGCTTGTATCCCGATCCCGTCAAATGTATATGTGCATTTCTATGTATATTTTTTTACCTTTTAGATTTTATGCAAAAATTATAGAAAGGGAAGGTATGTATGGTCTTTGGTTTTGGGGTAGAAGGTGACAGGGGGGAAGGAGCTCATGTTTGTTTGTGCTTTCATTGTTAATACTGTACATAAATGGGGTTTGGAAAAAAAGGAAAAACAATAAAAAAATGTGGGAAAAGGAAAAAAAAAAAAAAATAGCTCCCTTAAGAAAAAAAGTAATTGGAGTTTATATTTTTTACAATTAGGGGCGGGTGTTGACTATTTGTTATTTTATATTCAATAGTTAAACATTTAGTTATTTTTGGGGTTTGAAGTGTACACCTTTAGTTTCATTATAGAATTAGTATAATAATTTTAGTTCATTTGTGTTATTAATGCCTTTATTTTTAAAGTACCGGGGAGCCAGGTGTGCACTGGGTGAATCTTATGTAGGGTAGGCAGGGATAGGTGAGCTGGGCACCGGGGGAAAGGGGTATGGTTTTTAACCAGGAAGAGAGGCAGCAGAACCCTTGTTCTTTTTGTTTTTAAAAAAGGAAATAAACCCGGGAAAACTTTTTTCCTGGACAATGGCTTTCCTTTTCACCTGGGAAATTAATCCCCCGGGGCCTCATGGTCCCGATTTATTTGATTTCGTTTTTTTTCTTTATTCTTTTGACTTTTGATTATTTATTTTGATTAAAGACAAAATAGCCACTACATTTCAGCTATACATATAGATATATATAAACATTATATATACATATATTCATATATACACAGAAAAAAAAAAAAAACTGATAAATAAATAAAAAAAATTTAAAAAAATATTAATTAACTAAAATTTTTTTCCAAAAAAAATTTGTTTTTAATGCCTTATAGGGGTTTTAATGCTGTCTGTAAAGGTGCTGTACTGATAAAGTTCCTGCAAAAAAAGTGAAGTTGGGTTTTTTGTTAGACCATTTTTTTTTATGAATGTGGAATTTTTTTCCCCAAAAAAAAAACAATCCTTTTCCATCCTGCTGTCTAAAGTAAAGAAAAATTCCCTCTCCCCCTTTCAGTGGGGGTTTGGGTTTTTCCTTGATAAAATCTGTACATTTAACCAAAACATTTGTAATACAAACGTGATAAAATAAATGGAAACAGATTCTTCCTCAAACAGAAATCACAGGAATATTCAATATCAATGTTAAATCTTTCTAAAAAAGGTTTTTTGGCTGGATATTTCTGTTATAATTTTGAAAGATATTTTTAATCTTATTGTTTAGACAAAATTTTCTGACCAGCCCATTTTTTTCATATCTGTCAATTGTGTGTTTATTATTTCAGTCTTGTCATTTGGGCTTTCAGTTCCCGTTTTATTTTTAAAATTTAAATTTTCTTCCCTTGTGTTTTAGCTTCCTCTTTGCCCTGTTTCCCGGGGGTGATTGTCAGCCCCACCCCCGATTGTTCCCGCTGTTCCCCATTATCTAGTGTATATATGTCTGTCTCCCTTTGTTTTTTTGCCAGTCGTCTTGTGTCCCTGAGCCAAATCTACCAGCCTTTTTCCCCGTCATCGCTTTTGTCAGGGTTTTCCCCTTCCTTTGTCCCGTGTTGTCTGTTCTAAACGGTTTGCCGTTTTTTTGATTTTCTCCTCGTGTTTGTCTGTCATTAGTCAGTTCTCTGTGTTTAGTGTGCTTTTGCAGATTCTCCCTCACGTTTTGGCCTTTTTTTTAGTATTTTGCCATTTTTCCCGTTTTTGAGCATCTTGTTCTCTTTTTTCCCCCGCAGTTTGAGTGCAAAATATTTTAATTTTGATAGCCGTGTTGCTTGTTTTTTTTGTATTTTGGTAGCCAGGTTAGAGTGTCAGTCCCTCCCTGTACTGTTGTTTTTTTGTTTTTTTTAATAAAGCCTTTTTTGTTACTTTGCTTTGGTGACTTTGGGGTTTTCTTCTTTGTATTTTTTCCAAATTCTAACAGAACTATGGCCAGGATGAACCCCCCGACTCAAGTCAGCTCAGAGACCTAGTTTTCCATGATGACAGACTCACTCCGGAGGAGCAGGCTCCTCGTTGGGCGTTGTAGCTACTTTGTCCTCCGTCAAAGGGTGAGACCTCCATGTGGCCCAGGTAAACCCTAGCTCACGGGATCGTGATCTCAATTATCTGCACTCTCAGCCATCGCTCCCCTGCCTCCTGCTACCCCAGCCAAAGCCTACCTGCTCGCCCCGTGGTTGTTCAAACACCCCTCGCACCCCAGGTTTTGGTGAGTCGAACTATTTGACCATTCTTGGTTCAACATGACTTGCATTTCAAGATGAACCCAGTGCCTTTCCTCTCCCCCCCGCGAGTTGCATTCAAACCCCTCCCCCGACAGAAAGGGGGCGCGGGGCCCCCGGGTGGGCCGGGACTCAGTGCTCTGCTCATCCGGAGCAGTTTATTGCAGAACTGCGGAGTCTCACGCAAGGGAACAGGACAGTTGCGGTTGCCATTCAGTTTAGTCCCGCTAGGGACGTGGCTGGGGGGCCCGCCCTGGTGGGGTTTTTTTGGGGGACTCAACGACCAGGTTCCCCACCAGCTGGGACCCCAGGCCCGGACGACCTCGGCGGTGTCGGGGGGCCATCCAGACAACTGGATCGGGACCCTCGTTACGGGCGTGGGCACCAGGGACCAGCGGCGGAGGGGGACCAGCGGTTTTAGCGGGGGTGGGCGCCCCTCGTCCCGGATCTCCCGGCGGGCCCCTGCAGGTTGGTGGCCCCCTGCCCCGAGGGCGACAGCCGCCTCCAGCAGGGCCCTTTTTTTTCGGGCAGCCCGGACATCGTCTCAGCGACTGTCGGTCAAGGGGGCCCCTTCTTCTGCAAGTAGAAACGGTCCGACCACCAGTCAGGCCCCCCGGAAGGATCTCCCTGCCAGCTGACACGGGGATGTGTTCGGGGGGAACCAGGTGTTGACTCAAAGGGGGGCTCATTGACTCAGGGGCGAAAAGTCTAATGGACTGGGGGGTGGTTGGGAGTTGGGTCTGGCTGAGACTTTGTCACGTCCTTTGAGGGTAATCTTTTAATGAATAAATTATTTAAGATAACCCATGTCACAGAACCAGTGTAATGATTGGTAACCACAAGGAACAGTTAAGATTTCATGTATTCAACTCAGAGAACCAGGCCATGTGTTGGGTTTCCTGGGTTTTGCAGACATAATCCCGGGTATTGACTGGAAATCGGGGCTGGGAAGGGGGGGGTGAGGACTGTAGAAACATTGTTTTAAACGTGGCAGGGGAGTCTAGCGGGCAGTGTTGGGGTGGAGTCTGGGTCAGTGTCGTCCCCACCCGAAAAAAATTTCCATAGATGACAATGTTGATCTATCTGCTGGCCACTATGCTATCCCCGACCTTGGGAGGCCTTTTAAAGGCCCAAAGGGCCCCTCTCCCCCACAGGCCCTGACGGCCATTGAGCTCGGGGCGGGCCCTTTCCCAGGGAGGCTGTTTCCATCTCAGGCAGAAAAAAGGCTGAACAATTACATACAGACCTCTCTAAAGGCAGGCATCATAGGCGTCCTCCTCCCACTGGGGGGGCTTCTTCTTCGTGGTAAAAAGGGTGGATTTTCAGGCCCTGCATTGACTTGCTCCTCTCAATGAAAAAACCTTTAAAAACAGGTACCCCCCCCCTCTCATGTAGTGCTTTTTTTAAAAGCTGCAGGTGCTAAGTTTTCACCAAACTAATCTGTGCGCTTACCATCTCATCATAAAGGGGGGGAATGAGTGGAAAAACGGGTTTAATACCCGTCGGACAATGAAACGGGTGCCTTTTGGACTTTTCCCCGCCCCCCGGGGTTTTAGAACGGTGACGTGTTTTAGATACCCCGCAGATTTTTGTACATTTGATATTAAATTTTTTTTGGGACCTTGAAACTCATGTGCACACGTCGAGGGGCTATAAGTTGTTGTATTTGTTTTTAAAAGGGGTAGAAAGGGGAATTTCATGCCAATCAGTATCTTTCCTGGGCTTCAACATAGCCCCGGGGGCATCAGATGGATCCTAAAGTAAGGCTGTTGCAGGTGGCCGGTAACCCGGAAGGTTCAAAATTCTTGGTTTTCTAACTTCTATCGTCGGGTTCCGAATTCCTTTGCCCTCAACTTAACCCCTCCTCAGTCTTCCTTAGGGACCCCGGGGCGGACATCGTTTGGCCTCAAAGGGCCCGATTCCGTCAGCCCCATTCTCTTGGGTAACCTGACCAGACGTTTGTGGTGGGGAAAGGATGCTTAATTGGGGAAGGGGGGGCTATCCCAAAAATCCCACAGGCGGCGATGCCTCGGTTCTTGTCAAGCATGGTGAAAAACTGACGTGGGAACGATCTGGGGCCCGGGGAAGGTGGGCTGAAGAGTGGCGTCTTTGGGTGGAGGGCCCGCCCCTTTTTTTTGGACAGACCAAAAAATCTGAATATTGACAGGCCAGGACTAAATTCACCCAACCAGGGGGTCCCTTTTTTTTTGGTTCAATTTTCCCTCTCCGGCCCGGGGGCAAAACTCAAGGGCCCCCTCCCCGGCTTTAGGCCCGGGCCTGTTGCCAAACACCGAACCCCTCCCGTCCCCAAATTTTGGTAGGGCGTATCTTGGAGGGAAAAAAGGGGAAAAAAGCCAATGGGGAAACCCCCGAGGGGTGTCCCCCCAAACTGTTTTTCCTGAGGGGTGGGTTTATCTTGGGGCCCCCATCTCGCCCCACTTGCCATCCTGGTGTTAAAAACTTTTTTTTCATTCCCAGATTTGGTGGCCATCTTTAATGTTTTCGGGAATCATGGGCTGTTCCGGGGTGCCCGAATAAGTCTGCACCAGAAACCCCGGTTTCCCCCAGCCACTTCCTGCCCCGTGTATTTAATGTGCTTGGAGGACACGCTCAGGGGAACACCGCTGTTCTCACAGTGGTGGACAGGTTTTTTTAAAATGAAAATTTTTTTCCCCCGTTCCCTCACTAAAGGGCGCAGAAATTATTTTAGTTGGTTTTTTGTATTCATGGTTTCCTCACAGACATTGTCTCCGAAGGGTCAGTTTTGGGCAGGTTTTGGGAGGGTTTACCTTTGGGGCCCCTGTGACCTTTCTTGGGATCACCCTCAGTCAATGGACAAACTGAGCGCTGAATCAAGTACTGGGGACCTGCCTGCTGCCTTTTAAAATCCCCTCTTGGGAACTTCTTCCCCGGGTGAAAAGCAAAAACTCCTGCCCTCCTGCCCCCGATATCCCCCTTTTTACTGTGTGTTTGGGTTCCCCGCCACCAGCCTTTCCTGACCTGGGAAAAAAGGGTTTGGTCCGTCAGCGCTAGCCCCGGTCAACGGGCTCCGGGTGGAAGCTACAAGTGTTGCAGTGGGGGGGGGATGAAGAAGGCGGACTGCCGGGAAGAAGGCCCGTCTCCAAGTGGACAGAAGTATGCTTTCCCCCGCCTCCCCCTTTTAAGTCTTGAAAAGTTGGCACCCAGTTATTTGGGCCATACCCCTCCCCCAAAGGGGGTGAACCCTGCATCCGTTCATCTGCACCTCCTGCTCCCCCAAAATTTTTCCATGTCGGATCAAATGAAAAGGGCAGCCGGTGGTCACTCTTCCTACCCCGTGTTTCCCCATGTGGTGATTTCAGCCCCCCCCTGTTGTTTCAGCTGTTCCCCCCTTCCCCGTGTAAATATGTCTTTCCTTTGTTTGTGCCAGTCGTCTTGTGTCCGTGAACCAAGTCTAAACCTTTTTCCCGTCACTTCTTGTCAGGTTTCCCCTTCCTTTGTCCCGAGTGTTGTCTGTTCCTTGGCTGTTTTGTTTTGTGATTGTCTCCCTCGTGTTTGTCTGTCAGTGTAGTCAGTTCTCCGTGTTTAGTGTCTTTCAGATTCTCCCCCACCCGTTTGTGGCCTTTTTGTTTTTTGCCATTTTCCTCACCATTTGTGGGGGTCATAGTTATTTTTCCCCCGCAGTTTGAGAAAGTGCCCGTGGCAGGGTTTTTCAGTTGTAAATTTTTATAGCTTGCTCTGTTGTTTATTTTGAATTTTTATACCGTGTTGCTTGTTTTCTTTGTATTTCCCGGAGCCAGGTTAGAGTGTCAATCCCTCCTGTACTTTGTTTTCTGTTTTTTTTAAAACCTTTTTTGTTACTTTGCTTTAGTCGAGCATTTTGGGGTTTTTTTCTTCCTTTTTTTTTGCCAAGTTCTTACAATTTTCTTCTAGTCTATATTTATAAAGGCAAAAAACTTTTTTTGGGAAGGGAACAGTTATGTTTTCCAAAAAAAATTTTAATTATTTATTTGAACTATTGTTTTTGACATCAATATTTTCCCGAGAAATACTGTTTATAAAATTGTCATTTGGGTCTGGGATCTAGGCCCACAAGCTGTGTACATTCCGGAATAGCATTAAAGATTTTATCATATTCTTTTGGTGTAACTGCAATACCCAAATTTTTCAATAAATTAACAACAGTTGCCCCTCAGTCTTCATGAGTTGTGAATAAAATAATCCCCTTATTAAGATTTGTCATACAAGATCTGTTTTTTAGATACTCCCGTTATTCCAAAGGTAATAATTGGTCGGGGAAAAATTATGTTTGTACACCATTTTCCATGCCAGCAGAGCTTGCTTGTGGGAAAATTTCTAATTTTAAGGGAATTTATCCGGATTATAATCCCTTTCAATAGAATTTAAGTCCCTTTAATGAAAAGAATAGAATAGAATAGTTTTTTTCATCCCCCCTTGGGGAAAATTTTCCCCCACAGCAACAAAGACAAAAACACAGACACAATAGTAATAATAATAAAATAGAATGGGAAAAAATAAAAAAAATTTAAAATTTACAATGAACTAAAATACAATGGAAAAAATTTTAGATATATTCTTGTACAGATGAAAATGTTTAAAACACAATTATTATTTGGCAGTGCAATTTTTAATTTTTTTTAAAGTGGTAGTGTGATGACAAGACAATAACAATGACAGTGATGGAGAGGGAGATGAGTCAGATTGTGTTTACATCAGAGTGATGCTGATGTTGTAAGATTGCTGGGGTATGAAGCCTGGGTGCCTCTTTTCCCGGGGGAAAGCCCGTCTGGCTGGGGGGCTGCAAAACCTCCACAGTCCCATGTAGGGGGTGAGAGGGTTGTCCTGATGGGGGTGAGCGTAACACCCTCCCCCCCCACCTCCTCTTGGTCAGGGAGCAGCCCAGGACAGGCTGGCCCCCCTGACCAGCCTGTTCAGTCTCTTCCTTTTTCTCTCTGTGCCCCCTGCTCCCCAGCAGCCACTGCAAAAAAAGACTGCGGGAAACCCAGTGTCAAAAAGGCCCCTGACAGAGTCCTGCAAACCCCAAAGGACCTCAGTCTCCTCAGCAGGTGGAGGCTTTGGCCCTTCTTGCCAGGCATCGTGTTGTGAGTCCAGTCCAGTTTTTGTTGGGGGTGAACCCCCGGTCCTATAGCTCTCCACCATTTCTATGCCCAGGCCCTGGATTTCACTGGTGCTGTCTGGGTGTCTTCCTCCGGAAGTCGACCATCTCCTTGGTTTCTGGCGTTGGCTGAAGGTGTTATGCTCCAATGACAAACCAGTGTGGTCCTGTACTCCCATCGTCCCCTCAGACAAAATCCAACAATAGCTTTTGGGGGGGAACTCTGGGGTGCTCCCGGGTTTTATCTGAAGCCCGATGTTACAGGGTAAAGAAAAGAGAGGGGGGGAGAAAGCACACCCGTTCTGAACCTCCTATGTGGTCTGTTTAGGTGTTTTTGGCCCTTTGGCCCAGGTGAAAGTCACCCCCCTTTTCAACTTCCCCCTGAGGAGAAGGCTGGATCGTGTTGAAGCACTGGAGAAATCAAGAACATGATCCTCACAGTGCCCAGTTTCTTATCGTGATCTTGCGGGGTAATTCCATCATCCTCATGTTTTTTTGGGGGCAAACTGCAGGGGGCCCAGATGTGAGCTCACCATGGGGGGAGGTTCCTCCGACCCTCTCCAGGGTCTTCATCAGATGAGAGTGAGGACCACAGGCCTGAGGTTTGGGCTCCCTGGGGTCGTCGTCTTTGGGACAAAACCCCCGGAAGTCTTCCACAGCTGTGGGTCTCTCCAGACTCAGGCTCAGGTTGGGGCGCAGCACCGACAGAGCTGGTCTGCACAGCCCTTAAGGGAGTCTGGGCTGATCCCGTGGGCCTGTGGCCTTCCTTGCCTTCATCCTCTTCAGTTCACTTCTCACCTGGTCAGCTGTGATGGAGATGGTTTTGGTGGTGGTGGTGGTGGAGGGGATGAGGTGAGATGGAGGGTTGAGGTGGTGGGTGTTGGTGCTGGATGAGGATGAGGTGGGGAGGGTGGTGGTGATGGGGGGGGTGGCAGGGGGGCTGAGGTTTTTGTGAAGAAAGAGCTGGCTGGCTGGTGCTTTGATGGTGGGGAGGGTGGGGCACAGTCAAACCTGTTGAAAAAAATTTAGTTGGTTGGCCCACTTTTGGGTCTCCTTCAGCCCCCTCTCTTGGCCTCTGCTGTGACCAGAGAGGGTTTTTTAGGCCTCCCAGCCCCCCTTGCGTTGTTCTGTTGCAAGTTACTTTCCATCCTGGTCCTGTAGCTGGCCTTCCCCTTTTGATCTTCTTCTTCAGCTCTCTCTTTTTCCCCCCCCCAGCTCCTCTTTGTCCCCAGACCCAAAAGGCCCCTCCTCTTCCCTTCCAGGGCCCAGCTCAGGGGTCCCCAGGGTTTTCTTTGGGGCACCGTACTTTCCTGGTGGGTACAGTGTTCTCCACACAAATTTTATATAGCCCTTACACAGTGGGTCATGGTGTCGATGTCCTCCCTGGGGGTCAAAAGCACATCCCAGTGTGTGGTCCTGAAGCAGTCCTGCAGGGCCTCAGTGGCTTCCTCTGACCACAGCTTTCCCCCTTTGGGGTGGGGGTTCGTCTTCACCATGGTAAAAATGGCCTGCAGTCTCACCAGGTTGTGATCTGGCGACCCGGGGGGGGGGTGATGAGCTGTATCGTCCGGTGTTTGCATACAGTAAGCCCAGAGTTTTTGTCTCTTGTTGGGCGCCCACATACGGCAAAATGGGGGGAGAGTGGGGAAGCGATGTGGGGTTTAAAAGTCCCCTGAGATGTTTCAGGCAGGTGAGATGTTTGAAGCTGGGACACTTCCTGTGGATGAGCTCCAGGCTGCAGCAGCATCACCCGGGGGGGATGAGCGGTGTGCGCCCGTGGCCCCTCGGCGAAATTGGCCCCCAGACAAAAGCCAGCAGTTAACACCCTTGTCACCCTGTTTTTTAAACGCTCACATGTCCACGTTACCCACCTCTCTCGTCCCCAATCCCTCCCCTTTTTCCCACTCTCCCTCGGCTCGGTCGCCCAATGAAACCCGCCCGGGATTCGGCCCCAGTGGGTGATTCATTCAGCCATGACTCAGTGAACACCCAAGGCTGCTCCCCCGATCTCCCTGCACCCGGTAAAAGCGCTCCAGCTCCTCCATCTTATTCGGAAACCTCCGTTCCCATGATGACAGCGGGATGGGCTTGGCGTCTCCTCTTCCCCCGGCGCTTCCTCCTCCCCTCACCCCCTCTTCCCCCCCGGGGAACTCCTCGGGGATGTGGTCTCTGCCATGACTGGCCTGGCCTGGCTCAGCGTAACAGCTGTTCCGGCTGAAACAATGGAGCCTGGCTGAGCGGGTTCCAGATGTGGACTTAAAACTCGAAAAAGAAAAAACGGGCAAAAAAATCCCATTTCCCCGTCCTTTTTTTTGTTTTGCAAATGTGGCCCCTGCGAAAAAAAATTAAGAAAGCGGAAAAAAAAAGGTAAATAAATAAAGAAACACAACGGAGACAAGAGCTGGGGACCGGCTGCCCTCTCACAGCGCCATCCTTTTTTTTTTTAAATTAATTTTTTAATTCAATTAAATTTAAAAAAATACTTTTTAAAAAGGCTTTCCCAAATATTATCTTCCTCCTTCATAATTTCTCAGCCATTTAATTTTTAAAAAGTTTTTTTCAATACTTGGGACCCCCAAACCCCATTTTGTCTCTTTTGATGTACCTTTTTTTTAATTGACATTTATTTCTCCATATGAAGTTGAAAAAAATTTTTTACCCATTTTATATATTGTGTGGGGCTTTCCCCTAAAGTCAGAAAACAGTGCAGTTTGTGTTTTTTCCTGCCCTTATCAAACATTTTGATCATCAGTTCAGTCAAACAAGACAGGATAAAGTGTCTTAGAATTAGCAGAACAAATATAATTTTTAAATATGTATATCAGCATATTGTATTATCAGTATTTTTTCACCACCCCAGAAAAGCACCCCTATTTGTCCAGAAAGTCACCAGCAGGCTACAGTCCATTTAAGTAATAAATACTACAGTTACACAAATGTTGTTATTGACTTTACACAACTGGAGACAGTCACTAGCTGTGACATATGCTGGAATAATCATGTTTTTTTTTGACTAGAAAAGCAGGTGAGGACAACCCCTCCCCCGGGGCGCCCTTTACCCAACCTCAAAGGCCCGGAGGCCCCGGCCTGGGGGAAAACAGGCTGGAGCAGTGGCTTATGCATCTAAAGGGTAAACTGGGTACAAAAAAGCTACCCGATCTCAGGAGATGAACCCAAGTAGCAAAAAAGGCTCCCACTGATCCCAGCTCCGACCAAGGTCAGGCTCCCAGTACCCCCATTGGTTTGAGGACCGGGGTGAAACCTCTGCAAACTCCCTCCTTTCCCAAACCTCGGTTCAGGAGGATTGGGGCGTCAAAGGGCGTCAATAAACCCAAACCCCCCCCATTCATCTTTAAAGCTGGATTTGAATACAAACATTCAGAATGTATTATATGCTATAGTGTAAGTAAAAATATATTCATAGATTGTCATAAACATGTACATTTTACCATCATATTAAGATCCACATTTTGTTTTTATTTTCACTTTTATTATTCTATTAGTTATTTTTTTGCAAAAGTCTGAATCCTTTTTTTAAAGAAGACAACTCTTGAATTGATAAACCAAATCATCTATGTTTTCTGGTCTTTTTCCCCTTAGACATATATCATGATATTTAACAAGGGGCAGCCCAATCATTACAGCAAAACAGGCTAAGTGAAGGAATAATATGATGTTTAGAAAATTTTATAGATTAAATGAAATAACCAAGTGTTGTCATGTTTAGCCAGTGGCTATTGGAAAAAAGCAGGTGGTTTATCTCAGGGCACTTGTGATCCTTTCCCTTACTTCAAAGGGAATGGTACCCTAAAATCTTCCTGTACCCTCTGGGAAAATAAACTTGTTCTAGTTTTTTCCCGGTTCTTCACTATTTGAAAGGTCCCTAAACCAGCTTCCCTAATAAAGCAGTTTTAAAACCAGTAAAAAGTGTCGCCCCCAAAAACAACAATATCCTTTCACCTGCTTTCCTCGTGGTCTTAGATGAGGGGGCGATGACAAGGAGGAAAAAATGATTCTCATTTAAAAACCTTTTTTAAATAGTGGACAAAGAATGTTGGGACAGATCTGGGTCCTGAGGCCTTGGCGGTCCGGGAACCTCGCAAGGCTAAGTCAATCCTTTTTAGCTTTACAAGTTTCACTTTCTAACTAAGGTAGTCCGGTCTTGGGTGTTGGATGTCATCAGTTCTTCTCTTCATTGGTTGTTTTTGGTGCAAAGGGGCCCCGAGGCCCTGGACCTCAAATGTTTTGTGTGCCCCCCCGAAGATATCTCAAAAAGAGAAAAAGGGCTTTCCCTGTACTCTGTGAATCTCTGTTTTTTGTCTGAAAACCATGAAACTATTTTTCCTCTTCATTATCATAATAAACTTTTCAACATATTTAAAAAGAAAAAAATAAAAACCTCACAACTAGTAAAACTGTATATGACTAATACATCAAAAGGTTTTAAAATTTAAAAAACAAACCATAACTGAAAAATATCGAAAAATAAAAAACCCATAACTAGAAAACATGTCTATCTTAAAACAAGTCATAAAATAGCACAAGCATGACCTTTCACATCTCAACAGGCCTATCTATCATGTTGGCTGGAATATACTTCTCCGTCTGTAATCCGTCCCCGCTTTAAGCTCGGGCCCTTCCCCTCGCACTTTCCGTCTGTTTTGGTTTTACCCCTGCCATAAAATGCCCCCCCTCGGAAAGTGAAGCAATTGCCTTAATATCGCAGATAAAAGCGGGAAAAATACTTTTTTATGTTTTATTTGGGGGGGAGATAGAAGAGAACAACATCGTTGCTTTCAGTCAAAACTCCTCTTCCTCTTTTTTTTCAACAAAAAAATCGGATAATGCGCCCCAAACCAACAATTTTCGGTATGTTCTGGGGAAATATCCCCAGCCAAAATTATAAATAAATTTAAAAAATTTTTTTGAGCAGGTTGTTTTTGGGATTTGCCTTTCAAAAGGCTAATCGATACTTTAGTTCCTGTCCTGTCTGTGCTCCCGGGGAATGACCTGTCTGTCTGTTTCTTTTGGGGGAGAGGGCTGCATTTCACAGCGGGGTGCATAGAGGACCAATCAAGCCCTTGTCGTCTCCGTCTTCCCTTGCGGATTGACCAGTTGGCCCAATTTTATGGTACCCCGTAAAGTGCGTGCGTGGGAGCGGAGACCCTCTCCGTGCGGGGCGGAGAGCCTCCCCGTGTCTCGGGCCCCGGGAATTTTTGTAACTGTCCGTCAATCCGTAAAAGGGAAAGGGGGGGGAAACAAGGGGGGTTTTGGTGTGTTTAAAAAAACCAAACCCGGCCGTGAGCCCCCGTCATCTCGGCAAAAGAAGGCTCCCCGTCTTTTCGGCACCAAAAAGGGCCTCTTAACGATGCTTTAATGGTTTTTTAATTGCTCATGGGGCTTTTCCTTTTTGGGGCCCTTGGTCGGTTTGGTCTCAGGCCAAACAGTACTCTGTCTTGTTGGGGTTTTGTCTTTTTTTTCTTTGTTGATCTCTGTTGTCTGGTTTTAAAAGATGCCACCCTCTTTTTCCCTGAAAAACAAACCTACCACAGGTAAAATAAATCGCCTAACCCCCCTATAAAACAATCAAATCACACCCACATCCAGGGCTGGTAAAAACACCTCAAAGGGGGGCAGTGCCTCAGTAATGTCAGGCAGTGGCCTTTTTTTCCCTCTCGCTCTGACTCTGGGATGTGAAGCCATTTTTTATTCTTCCTCTTCTGTGTGTGAAGTGCCCCGTCCATGGGGCAAAGCTCAGTAAAATTAACCCCTGTCTTCGTTTTTCACTAAAGGGACCTTCCACTGGGACACTGATGAGCCTTGTTAGCCTCCTCTGTCAGGCCCACCAAAATCTGAGGTTCAGAAAAATTCTCCCCTGGAACATCAAAAAAAATGTACAATTCAGTGGGTTGGGGACGTAAATGCCCCTACTAAAATTCCTTTGGGGGGATAACCTGAGGAGGAGAAAAGAGTATACTATCCCCCCGTTTTAATAGGGAGACAGGTGGATGTATGCACCTTATAGAGAAAAGACTTATTTTTGCCCATGGACAGGAATAAGAGTTTTGAAGGATAGGTTGTGTGCTTTTATCTCCCACAACAGCCTGGAGAAACTGGATGAAATTCCCCAAGGTGTGGGGAAATTTTTGAGCTGGGGCTTCTTGCCATGGTCAGTCAAGAAACAGTGGGGGGCGGGTGATGCTGCCCAGGAAGGGAGGAGGATGTGACAAAGTTTAAACCATAATTTTCCCAAATAAAGATGAGAGAGATAACAAAGCTCGGGGTTTTGGGTTTATAATGTGGGAAAGATAAACTACATGTTAACATCCATAAAATTTTTCAAAGGAAGAAAAAGGGGGGGGGGAAAAAGATCTTTCAGGACGAGGGGGACTAGGAACCCCTGCCCCCTGACTAAAAGGGGAGCTTTAAGCCAGGTGGCTGGGTTTTACGCCCCCATCGGCCTGGAACACCTGCCAAACAAAAGGGGGGCAATCCTTGGGGGAAAGCATTCCAGCTTCCCAGGAGCGGGGGTGGAAAACTTACCAGAGAAACCTGGGACAAGCCACTTTCAGAAAGCCTCAGGGGCAAAGCCATAAAACTTTTTGAATATGTGGGCTTGGGCGGATTCCACCCCCCTTCCACCCCCCAAACGGGAAAGGGGGGCCCGGGAATCACCCTAGTGGAGTGTAAGACCTATGGAGCTGTTATTTGGGGTGGGCACCAAACAAGGGACGAGGTCGGTTTGTTGAATGAAAAGCCAAGCTGACACCACTGGATCAGAAATGACTGTGTGAACTTGGTACCAACCTGCCTTTGTCATGGATTTGGTAATGAGGCTGCCTGGGACAGAAAACTGAACCTACAAAGAAAATTTTCCCATTTATGTTCAGGCTTATACACGCATGAAGTTAAAAAAACCCTCTTTTGACATTTGTGGTCCCTTTCAGCAACATGCATTTAACATAGCTAAAAAAATGACCAGCCACCTGTCATTTCAGAAAAAAGGATATAAAGGTGGTTTTATTCCTCCACCAGGCTGGTAATTACATAACAAATAACCATTTCTAGTGTTTTGATTTTGATTAAAACTCATTTTTCAATAATTTCATCGCTCCCCTTCCCCTAACTGTGTTTCCCCTCCATCCTGACTTCTCCCCCCCCATCTACCTGGGCCTGTAAGAAAAAGGGTTTCAAAGCCCCATAGTTTGCACTATGTTTTTTATAGAACATCATCCAGTAGAGATGTCAGCTTACGGGGTGCGGGGAAACCCCAATAAAAAAGTTTAGAACAATTACCGTTTTTAAATTTTAAAAAAAAAACTGTACTTTTTTATAAGGCTTTCTCTGTATTTTTTCACTTTTTTTTAAACTTTTCAGTTTTTAGGACTGTGTAGAATGTTTTTTGAACATACAACACACTTTTAAATAATACCTTTATACAAAAAATGATTTTGGGCCCGTAACCATGAGGGGTTTAAAATTTTTATCCTGACACCCCCATAATCAATATCATGACATGCACAGCTTTTAAAAACATGTCCCTTTTCTTTGGGGAAAAAAAACCCCTTTAAATATGTCATTCAAAAACCAACATTCTACAAATTCACAAAAGTAACTTAAAACCTTGGTGAATTTCCCGCATATTCTGTTGGGTAGTCTGGTATTTCCCCCGTGCTACTGTCCATTACAATTTGTATTATGTTACATTTTGGTTATGGGCTTTGGCATCATGACACTCAGTAATGTTATGTCTGTCAACTCAAAACTCTGGTAACCTTTTGGCTCCTTGTTCAAGGGCGGGCCAGGATCCGAAAAGCAGAAGCAGCATATTACAGTTTTTTAAAGAAAAATCTTTACTACATAAATCACAATAAATACAATCACTGTAAAAATATGCATAAATTTTGAAAAGGGGTAAAAAAAAAAACAAAGGATTAGCTGCATGTCCATCCATACAGAAAAAAAAATTTTCCGTTTTGGTCTCTCTGGAGTACATTGGATCACAAATATTTCTCTGATAGTGGGTTTAGTGTCCCAAAAAAAAACTATGTCTGGTAATCAGAAGAAAAAAAATTGGGTTTATAAAAACTTCTGATCAAAAAGCAAAAATCTTAGCTGGGTGTCTGTAAAAAAAAAAAAACACTTTTCCCGCAACAAGAGTGATAAATTAACTCTCCAAGCATAAATTCTTAATTTTCTATGAATAAGACTTGGACTGTGATGACAACAGAATTGTGACACCACCTAAAAAACTACTTTTTCCACACAAACACAAATACAAACCTGCAAACCTTGAATGCCCTCCTCATCTATCTGAGCACCAGACTTTTTTACATGGCTCTCCACTGAAATTTGGGAGGGGCGACAAAACGTGGTCATTTCCTACAAAATCCAGATTACACCATTTTAAAATAAAAAAACATCCAAAAACTACAACAATAAAAAAATAATTCAAAACCTTACAGTTGGCTTGCCTCTGACAAGGTCAACAAATGTGGATACCTCCTTGTCTTTGGCCAGGACAAGCCCTCAAATATGGGGGGTTAGTTGTCCCTATATGATGAAAAGTACAAATTTTTTTGTTGAAATTCAAATTTTTCTCAAAAACATACCCCTTGGGGGAACCAATCCTAAAACTAACCTCTGATATTTTCCCTTTTTACTTGGAAAACCCGGAATGTTTTCGGGTTTTCCCTCCCAAACACCAGCATTCTGGAGAACAGGCTGGACAGACAAACTTTGGGGTGACCCTTTCCCCTCTTTAGTGAAAGCAAAAATTAAAAAAAAATTCGCTGGAATGTTCAGCCAAATACTGCCTCTCAAACAATTGATTATGATTTGTTTTTTAAAATGATGCCCAACATTAATATTAGCAAAAAGTTTTGTAATATATGTTTCAATGGTTAAAGGGAGATTACCCTTCCAGCTCAAAAATCGCCCCAAAATTTTTTTAAAAAGGGCCCGTCTGCACATGGGTGGGTGTCACCTTCATGTGCTCAAAAAGGGGAAACATCAAACTTTGGGGTTTGCCCGGTACTAGATGGCCAGTGATACAAAAAAAGTCTTTCACCTCAGGGGTCCCTACAAAAAAGGGTGGAAGGGTTTCTTCGGAAATTTCCGTCACATGGGTTGAACAAAATTTTTATTTAGGAACAAGGTTTTTTACTAACCCAAAATTTCAAATTTCCTGAGCAGATTATATTTCAATTTGGGCCTGTGAAGGGAAAAGGGGAAAAAGACATACAAAATACAGAATGAATTAAAAGGGGTTCATTTGTTTCTTTCTCAAAATTTTTTTAAACATGCTTTCTCATCCTCAAAAAAGTGCCTCAAACAATTAAAAAGAGCCACAACAGTATTTCAACTGCCATTTGTGTGTGTCCAAAAGTGGACATTTAATTATCATTCCCAAAATTGCTGGTCAAAAAAAATCCCCTTTCCAATCCTATCAGCTTGAAAATTCCCCCCATTCTTCTTAAAGGGTTTTAGAAAAAGTTACAATGTGATTTTAAAACTGTCTGGGGAATGACACTGTAGGATATTGTAATATAATATAATCTAAAATACTTTGTTCATGAAACTGGTGGTTTTCATCCATCCCACAGCTGTTGTAGGGAATGGTTCTAGAAAACCATGGAGAACCTCTCTGTCATGGAAGTGTTCCTTTGTGGGCCCCCATGTCGGGGGGCCGGGAAACTCCATGTCCCCGTCCCCCTTCAGACACCTGATGCGCTTCTGCTGCACAACACCTGTGGCACTTTTGGTTGATTATTCTCTCGCTCAAGTTTTGCATCAAAAACCCGGCCCTTTAGGGTTTTATCCTGCATCCGAGCCTGCCCTTTTGGCCCCAAACAGAAAAGGGGTTTTGCCTGTTGCCTCAGGGAAAATGGATGGCAGTAGGGTGTCCTGAGTGTTGGAGGGGTGTTTCTAAAAGGGCATCAGCTGTTAAGCAACCCCAAAAATCAGGTATAATGGAAATAACATGTTGAATAACTTTTGAAGACAAATTAAAAAAAAGAAAAAAATATCCTACAATTGACCTCTCATTTATCAACATTAGTAAATTGTAAGTTTCTAACAAAACATATCCTGAATAAAATAGAGGGAAAAAGGGAAAAAAATGTAATAAAAATAATCAATTGCTGTTTAAGAACACTCATTATCTCACCCAAAACCCATCTCTTGATATTCTATCTGAGGGCTTTCTTGTACAGGTTCCCTTTCTCTGGTTTGGGATGCTGCAGAGACATGTTTGCTCACTTTATCTTTATCTATTTATAATATTCTATATGTCATCTTTATCTTATTTAATCTTCATATAGTAGAGGACAAACCTGATTTCACATTGTGGATCCAACGTTTCTTCTGTCTGCTTGAGACCGCTGGGCTGGTGAGGACCCTCTTCCTGGTTGTCCTCTTTTTTTTTTTGGAAGGCAGGTATTTCGAGGCCATGGGAGCCTATGTTGTATTTAAAAGGGAAGATCAAACAAGACAGCAGCAGTTCTTAAAAAAAGGCATTACTCAACAAGACAGGCTGATCTTTAAAATAAAATGATCAAACAGCAATAATAAAAATTTTTTTTTTTTTTTTTATATAACAACTTCCTTTTTTTATTTGTACTTGCTTGAAAAGTTATTGGGTCATTGAGAAAAACCCCAATTAGCCATGAGCATCCCGGCCTCATGGGGGTCCTCAAAGACCCTTTAAATTAGAGTCTTGAGACATGACAAAAAAAATACAATACAGTGACAATATACAAACAATACACAACAACAACAATAAAAATATACAAACAATACACAACAACAACAATACACAAATACAAACAATACACAACAACAACAATACACAATATACAAACAATACCAACAACAATAAAAAATTTCAAACAATAAAAAAAAAACACAATATAAAAAAAATACACACAAAAAAATACACAATAACAAAATAAAAAACAATATACAATATACAAACAATACACAACAACAATACACAATATACAAACAATACCCAAAAAAACACAATATACAAACAATACACAAAAACAAAATACACAAAAAACAAACAATACACAACAAAATACACAAATTCAAACAATACACAACAACAATCCCCAAAATCAAACAATGCACAACAAAATACAAAAATTCAAAAAATACACAACAACAAACAATACACAATATACAAACAATACCAAAACAATACACAATATACAAAAATACACAACAACAATACACAATATACAAACAATACACAAACCCCAAAACACAATATACAAACAATAAAAACAAAAAAAAAATTAAAAAAAACAAACGCCCCGAAGGGAGAGGGTGAGGTGTGTGGGTTGTGGAGTGGGGAGTGAGAGACAGATCTATAACAAACAAAAGGGAAAAAAAATGGGTGACTCTTAAACCGTTGGTTTATATGGAGTGTGTGTTTTGTTGTGTTTTGTGTGTGTTGAAAAAGACAATGACAAAACAAAAACCAACAACCACCACAAACACAAAAAAAATTTGAATTTGAAAAGTCTGATTTCTTGATCGCTAAAGTCTAAAATAAAAAGAATTAACTGTTTTGTCTTGATTGTTATGAAATTTATCTTTTGGGCTCATTGCTGTTCAGTAGCTAGCTAAATTATTCAGCACCACTTTTTTTTTCTATGTGCCGTAGTTCACTATAATCTTTGGTTTGACTTCCCTTCTCTTGGGACCTACATGAGTTGAAATGATTTTTAGCTGTCTGTGGCGGGGGGTATGTAAAAAACCCCCCGCTAGACTTAGCTAGCTCAAGTATAATTGGGTATTTAATAAAAGTGAATATGACACACTAAGCAGTGGAATGTCCAGGGATAAAATTATCGAGGGCTGGACCCAAATGAAAAAACAAAGGATAATTATCTTTTCTTTTAAAATATTAAAATCATGTTTTTTGGGGCATCTTGAGTGTGGGGGTTTAGATGGGTGATAACCAAAAGTTGTGGGTAAAAAAACCGGATGCGTACCGTTCCGTGGGCGACCGAAAAAAACCCCACCCAACCGACCTTCTTTGAGTCATTGGGAAAAGAATACAATAATTATTAAACAAATACATTTAAAAATATCTGCCTCCGGCCGTGCCCTACAGACATCTACCATATTTATGTACACAAAGGGGTGGGTTTTTTTTCTGGGCTGGGAAAACGGCTCTCTACATGAAAAAGGCCTTCCTCCGTTCAATGGGGCTAGATTAAAAAAGAAAAATATAAATCAATTGCTGTATTTTTTTTTTAAATATCAATCAATAAATATGATAAAATAAAGGGTTTTAAAAACCTTAAAACAGAAAAAAAGGGTCAGGAAAGTTGTGTCCACCCAGCTTGACCTATTAATTTAAACTGGTTATTTTCCACATTTGGTCTTTGCTGCTTCAAACTTTGATCCTCCTCACTAAACACCCCATCAAACCGATTAAATTTTTTGATCCAACACATCTGTGGCTACTTAAAAATCCAGAGTCCCCCTGTCTTGGGGCAGGATGGGCTCTGGATGATCTCTTTTTTTCCTACAGAAAAAAACACACAAAATAGAAGGGTTTGCTTGCAGCATCTTCAAAGTGTGCTTTGGGGGGTTTAAAAAAGACACCCAAAGTATATTTAAGCATACTTTTTTGAATTTTAAAAATTTTCAAGTTGTCTGAATTAGTTTAAATTGACATCTTCCCAGTACACTACAAGATTGGTCCATGGGCCGTAGTATACTTTATACCTATATAACATAGGTGATAAAAAAGAAGTATATTACTTTATCTGAGGGGAAATGGCAGTAATCATGCAACTTGGGGCAAAGACCTCCTAAGGACTTTTTTGCCAACAAGCATATTGATTTTCGTCCGTGATGTCCTCCACTGATCCCAGAAGGGATCTACTTTATTTCACGTGCTTTTGCATTGATCATATGTGGTTGTGTTTGGGTTTGGGGGAGGTTGGCGCTCATGTCCCTTTTCTCCCTCCGTGTGATTTTCGAAGTGGTGAACCTGTGTATACCGGGGGTTTGATAGATGTGAAAATGTTTATATTGTTTTCCACAATCTCTCCCCTCTCTGCCAACTGCCTGCACTGCCTCTGGCCCTGTTGCCCCCCCTCCCCCCTGCCTGATTGGTGGCCACTGGACTCCCCGGCCCGCCCCTCCACAGTCCGCTCCTCTGATTGGTGCGGCCCTTTTCCCTCAAAACAATCCCCGCTGTTCAATCAGGCGGAACAAAGGGGAAAGGGCGGGGGTTGTGCACATTGGGGTCACTAGTGACATTCAATCCTCCCCGAACTGAGGTTATGAAAGGGGGCGTTTGAGGGTTTGTGGGGTCCTGGTCCTCATTGCACTGAGAGTACCGGGGGGCTCCCACACCTGCTTTCCAGGAGATCAATGGGTAGCCTTTGTTGCTACTTGGGTTCATCTCCCGGAGTATTATTTGATAAACGTTTAAGTTTCATCACATTTTTGGGGCCCAAATCCCTGCTGAATCCACCTTCCCGATGGGTCAGTTTAATCCAATTTTTTGGTAAAGTGATCCCAATCCCCCAAAACTCAAAAACAAACCAAAGGTTTGAGCCTCAAAACCCCTTGGATTACATGATCTAATCGTTACAAACCATTTTTCTTTTGAAAAGCCATTTTCAAATTTGATCCAATCCATTATCCAAAATCTGGTGGATTCCTTTTTTTAAAAACTGGGCCCTGGTTTTATACAAAACTTAAGGTTAACTGTTGTTTATGAACTGGAACAATTATACAACCTGTCATCCTTAAGTCAGTTTCTAATACATTGATCTGAAAGATTTTTTTTTTTTTTAAAAAAAAGAATCCTTTGTTTTCTTTCAACTAAAAAAGACTAAAACTAACAAAAACTTCACATATAGAAATACTAAAAAAGTCACCAAAAATAAAAATTTTTCATTCCAAAAAAACAGTGGGTAGAGATCATGGTGCCTTTTTTGCTACTTGGGTTCATCTCCTGGGGTCAGTGGGTGGTTTTTGCTACTCGGTTTTTCCTCCTTGAGTGCCCAAAAAATCTCCCGCTTCTTCTGTCAGGCCGGGCTCCAGTGCTTCCTTGGGCTGGGAGAGGAGTGGGGAGGGTCTCCTCCCACAATTTTTTATGTCAAACAAAAACATCAGATTATTCCAGCTACTGGCAGCTTGGTGCAGCAGGACCTCCTTCTGTATTTTACAGCTATTTTATTTGATCAGAAAAAAAAAGGTTCCTGCCCCCTTTTTTGCCATGATCTTTGCGTCGGCCGCCCAAAGGTGGGTCCCTCAGTTGTAAAAATTTTCCACTTCTATTTGTTCAGGCCCCGACTTCTGGCATTTGTCTTTTTTTTGCACTAGTTGTGATACACATGGTTTTCGTTGATCCCCCGCTGTTGATGTGTGTACGCCCTTGAACCCAAAATTAAAAGGGCCACCAGGGTAAACTGTGAAAAAATAAATTTTTTATACTTCTTACCTGTGTTCTGTTAAATATTATAATAATATTTTACCACAAATCCCGAGTCACAGTGCAAGTGTGAGAGGGGGGTTATGACTCAATATTCTTGTCCTCATTTCAGGGTTTGTTTGCAAAAACAGAAAAACATCATTGTTAAAGTGTTTTTTTTTGACTGATATTTTTCTGAGAGGGGATGGTGAGTGGTTGAACTGTGTCTCACAGCAAAAAGGTCCAACTTTAAAAAACACACAACTTTGTCTTCCTTGAAGTACAGGAAAAACATGACAAGGTAAATAATTGAAAACTGAGTATGTTTTTTAATAAGTCTCATTATTCCAAATACAAAAAGGGATATTGTAAAAAAGGGATAAATAAAAAAATGTCTTTGTTTGGCTGCCCAGGGGGGGACAGAACACCTTTATGACGGGTCCCCCCCCTTTTGGTTTTTTGTATTTTCCCCGTTTGTCAGTTTCCCGTTTTATTCCTGTTTCTGTGTATTTGTCTTCTTTGGTCCTTAGGGTTTAGTTCTGGGGAGTTCTTGACCTAGTGTACAGTGATTCAATTACTTTATATACACACACACAAATCAACCAACCACGTTCCTTATAAATTACGCCTATCTGACAACCTACAACCAGACCACCACCGTAACAGAAAATAACCAATAATAAATGCTCAGCCTGGATGAACCAAATGACCCAGGCCACCAACAGAAATAAGAAAACATAAAAACATGGGACAACATGGGATTGACTAATCACCATGGACCAAAATGGAATGGAATGATTACACAAAAGTTTGAGACGATGAATGATGAATTGATTCAATGTCGCAGACCAGCTTTAATTCAGTGGTGGTTATCTGGGGACCAAACAAGTATTATTAGCCTGTTAAATAAAATTCCGGCTTCAGGGCCTAGCGCAAATCGCCCAGCAGTTGAGAGTTTGAGAGGCATCAGAGAAGATTGTGAGTAATTTCACTATTCAGAGCCGGTTTAGTATTTACCAAATTCCTACTAAGACATTATTAAGTTTTCTGGATTAAGCCCTACTCCTAAGATTCTTGGCCATTTACTAATTAGCTGGTCTAATCACTACACACTCCCTAAAGATCTGCAAGATGTAAGGTTATGCAGCATATCACCTGCTCCTGGATGGGATGGGAGTGAGTGAGCGGGCAGCGAGGTTTTATCTGGATCTGGCTGGATCTCTGCCACAGGCGACCCCTGGCTTGAATCTCACCAGTGGCTCTTTCGTAACGGTGGACATCTCCTCGGAGATCTCTGACACTTTCATGGGCAGGTTCTGGGAACCTTGGTCATTCTCTGGACAGCTCTGGACATCTCATCGCTCTCTGAACATCTCTCAGTTGACATGGCTCCATCTCTGCCTTCTCTCTCTGTCTGTCTCTCCTCTTCACAGACATAGTTCTCTATGCTCCTTGCTGACTCCTTCTGTCCCCAAGTGGAAAGAGCAGGTTGGAAGGGCTCCTGGAGTAGGTTTGGGTCTTTCATGCCATGAGGCGCTGGGGGCCTGGGCAGGGACAGCATTGTTCTGTCTCTGTCCTCACATCATTGTTCCCTCCCCTCCCAGCATGCGGGAGAGGGAGAAACAGAGACGCAAAGTGGGAGAGGATGAAGAACTGTGAACTTGACTGGTCTGAAGGACTGAAGTGAAGAGTAGCTGCAGCGTCTCAGACACCAGCAGGGGCTCTTTATTATCTCTGGCTGGGATGGTCCAGTGGGGCGCACCACTGGTCCATCTCCCATCCACCTTGAGTTAACTTGAGATGATATTCTTGAACTTATTTAATATTAATGCTGCTGTGTTTTACTTTGATTAAAGTTTCTCTACATGGAAGCTCGCCCTCTCCGCTAAGTAGACTGGTCACTACCAAACACCTTATAATAGGGAAACCACAGAACAAAACTTGACCAATTGAATCAAAATTAATCAACAAATTAAATAACACAGATGAACCATGGTATCAGAGCATGCAGGGAAGGTGTTTTTACAACAGGCATATCTCATGTATGATTGTGTCTGTAGAGTTAATCCACAACCAATCCCACATGTCACATTTAGTCCTTATCAGAAGGAGGAAAAAGGAAGAGGATCTGTGTGGAGACTGATGTTTGACATGTGTCACAGTGATACTTATATGACAGTAGCTGAGGAATGAAAGCATAGTCAACCATTAAAATCTTAATGTAATGTTCTGTTCCAGGCAGGGGAGAAAGGAAGAGGCCACATTAAGCTTTGGATGTGTCTGGCAGGATTAAAGCAGGAATGTGGGGCAATAAACTCCTCCTCCTGGTGTATGTCCTGGAGTTCCTTGGGTCAGAGAGGAGGAACTGGTCTTATCTGTTTATTCTGCCAGTCATAAAACTTAAGCCTTTAGCACTTAGGTGCCACATAGTGTCAGATGGATTTCCTGGGAAATACTCAGAAATGAGAAGAGTTGAGTTCATTATTTTTATAATCATTGATATGCTACAGTGGTTTGTCTGTTTTTCTTTCTTTGTTGATGCTCTGTTGTCTAGTTTGTTGTTAATGCAGATGTCATCCTCTGTTTACACTGCAAAACAAATCTACCTACAGGTACAAATAAAGTCACCTAACCTCACCTATAAAACAATCAAATCACATCCACATCCAGGGCTGTAAATAACACCATACAAGTGGAGCAGTGCCTCAGTAATGTCAGGCAGTGGTCCTTACTCCTTTTTTTTTTTAAGTACAATTTTATTAAATAGAAGTGCATCAATTACAAAATACATTTACAATAAACAATGAATGGACACTTGTGCCACGAGTTACATAACATCATCATCACTGCCATTCATTAATTAGAAAATTTAAAATTAGTCCATTTTGAAAAAAAAAAAAAAGTTAAGAAACAAGGTTGAGTTTATTCCAGGGGAGGGACTGGATCTTATCTAGAGTTCTCCTCCTTCTCAAGTCAGTTAAAACGTGTTTCACCACGGTATCGCTGTCCATCACTGTCTGTTTCAGGACCATAACACACCTTGTTATCCACAGTTTAGCACATACAATACTAATAATCAGTTGAAAAAGTTCACTTTCCTTTATGGACATTTGTTTGTTTAATATTCCGTACATTACTGATTTATAACTGACTTCAGGTGCCAGGCCGAGACCCTGCAGCTGGGACCAGACCTCCTGAGCTCGGTAACAGTCCATAACAGTCCTTCTTACTTATTTTATCAATAATACCCATTTACTATTTATATTAATATTATTATTACAATTATGTTAATCCCCAACCCCTCAACATTACATTTCCAGTTTCCATGTTTACATTGTGTTTTTAAAAGAGATTAGATTATTTGGTATTGATGCATGGAATTTGTTGTCTTTGAATAGTGGCTTTATCTCGTACTGTACACAGCATATATCAATGAGAATTCATTTTTCCAGTAGTGTATGGATGTCAGCTAATATTTTATTTTATTTTATGTTTTTTATTTTCCAGTGAGGTATTTTCAACACCTCACTGGAAACATGCCACGTACCGGCCTGCTTCAAGACATCCGCTATCATCCCTGTTCCCAAGAAGCTGAGGACAACAGGTCTCAGTGACTACAGACCCGTCGCCTTGACCTCTGTGGTTATGAAGTCATTTGAGCGCCTCATGCTTCCACACATCAAAGACATTACTGACTCACACCTGGACCCCCTGCAGTTCGCCTACAGAGCCAACAGGTCTGTAGATGATGCAGTTAACCTGGCCTTGCATTTCATCCTTCAGCACCTGGACTCCCAGGATCCTATGCCAGGATCCTGTTTGTGGATTTCAGCTCTGCCTTCAACACTATCATCCCAGCTGTCCTGCAGGACAAGCTCTCCCAGCTGAACGTGCCAGACTCCACCTGCAGGTGGATCACAGACTTCCTGTCTGACAGGAGGCAGCATGTAAAGCTGGGAAAACACATCTCTGACTCCCGGACTATCAGCACTGGATCCCCTCAGGGCTGTGTTCTTTCCCCTCTGCTCTTCTCCTCCCTGTACACCAACAGTTGCACCTCCAGTCACCAGTCTGTCAAGCTCCTGAAGTTCATGGACGACACAGCCCCTCATTGGGCTCATCTCTGATGGAGATGAGTCCGCCTACAGGAGGGAGACAGACCGTCTGGGTGTCCTGGTGCAGCTTGAACAATCTGGAGCTCAATGCTTTAAAGACAGTGGAGATGATTGTAGACCTCAGAAGGAACTCAGCCCCCGCCACACTCACCCCCATCACCCTGAGAGACTCTCCAGTGGTCACTGTGGGAGTCCTTCTGCTTCCTGGGCACCATCATCACCCAGGACCTCAAGTGGGAGCTGAACATCAGCTCTATCACCAAAAAGCCCAACAGAGGATGTACTTCCTGCGGCAGCTGAGAAAGTTCAACCTGCCAGTGAAGATGATAGTGCACTTCTACACCTCCCATCCTTCGAGTCCATCCTCACCTCCTCCATCACCATCTGGTACGCTGCAGCTACTGCCAAGGACAAGTGCAGACTGCAGCGTATCATCAGCTTCTGCTGAGAAGGTCATTGGCTGCAGTCTGCCTTCCTCCAGGACCTGTACACCTCCAGGACTCTGAGGCATGCAGGTAAGATTGTGGCCGATCCTCCCACCCTGGACACAAACTCTTTCAAACATTACCCTCTGGCAGGGAGGGCTTCGGTCCATCAAGACCAGAACCTCATGCCACAGAACAGTTTCTTCCGTCTGCCACCGTCCTCAGAAACAAGGCCCAGGTCCCCGCTGACACCTCTCCTCATAGACTGTACGTTACATTAAGGTGTTCATTAATGCACATCACCGGCACTGTTGCTGGTCATGCTGCACATCCACACCATAAAGTTGCACTCAAAACCTGTATAAATGTAAATATCAATGTAAATATCTTTGCACTCCAAACATTCTTGTACAAAATACGTTAATTCCTGTGGCTCTGTTTCTTGCACTGTTACACTGTTACTTGTTTTGCACGACTACACTCTTACTTTATATATTTTATATTTGTATCTTCTACTTTATCTTGTTTTATTCTATATTTATGTTGCACCAACCCACCAGAACAAATTCCTTGTATTGTGTTAACTATACCTGGCAATAAATCTTTTTCTGATCTGATCTATTCTGATAAGAAGGTGTTGCTGCGTCTCATCTTCATGACAGTAAATCATGGGACAGGTTTTAGTTGTAACATAACAACTCCATGACACAACAGCTCTTACAGCTAATCTGTTGACAGAGGTGAGCCAACGAACATCCCGAGATTTTTGTTTTTTTCTATTTTTAGAACATCTATACCTTCACTGTCGGTTAAACATTTATACTTTATCACTCCACATATTTATTGTTAATTTTATTAAAAATCACTTTACTTGGCCAGTCTTTTCCAGTCAATCTTTAAATGTTGGTATTGGTGGGTAAAAATCCATACATTAACATAGTCTGGGCCTCGTCTGGCCTCGGCCTCTTCTTTTCCTCCACATGGAAAGATCACCGACCCAGAGAGCTGCGTTCCTGGAAATGGCAGTGGACACGTTCTTAATGAAGGCAATAAGGAGTCTACTTCCCAGCCTCTACAGCCCCCAACCCCCATATTCTCTGCTTCTATACACAATTTCTTTTTGTAACCTCCCTGGTTGTACCTCAGACTAAGTGAACACATTGTTTATTTAATTTAATGATCATATTATTTGATGGAGGGAAGATGTTGGCAAGTGGAAAGAGGAGTTTGAACAGAATGAAGGTTTTCTCATGTTAACTCTTGTTTTATGGTTCATATCTTTGTTTTCCCATTTTTAACCTCCTCTTTGACTTCACATAGCTTACTCTGCCAGTTTCTCTCACTACTATCTCTATGACAGAAAGTTAAGCCCAAAATTTTGATTTCCTGCTTAACTTTAACATTTATATTTTGTTTATTACTCTCCATTCCAATCCAAACTCCTTCTGTTTCATTATTGTTTAATTTGGTACCTGAAGCTAATTCATATAAACTAAGAATATTGGTTAAAGCATCATCTTTTTATAATAACAGTGATATCATCTGCATATCTTGGGTATGAGCCCTATACTTGTACCTGAAATAAGCCTTTCAGAGTTAATCATTGTTAAAAATGGCTTTATGGTTAAAATGTACAAAGCAGGACTGAGAGGACAGCCCTGCTTCACACCTCGATCCACTGTAAAGGGGTCCGTTAAGACCCCATTAACATTAATGGAGATGTTAGATTTCTAATACAGACATTTCACCATGCTAACGAATTTATCAGGAAAGCCGTAGGCTTCCATTACCGCCCATAGATATTCCCTACTAATAAAATCAAAAGCTTACCGCTGATCTAAACTAATTATATAGAAATATTTTTTTTCTGATTTATCAATAATTTCCCTCAGTATACTTAAATTATCCCACATTAATCTTCCTTTAATTGCACATGTTTGTTCTTTTTCTATTATTTGATCTAATATAGCATTTAATCTGTTGGAAATAATTTGAGCTAATATTTTATAATCTGTATTCATAATGGTTATATGCCTGTAATAGTCCAAGTCAGTCTGGTCTCCTTTTTTAAATAATAAAGATAAAACCCCTTGGTAAAAGGAATTCCCCATGCAGTCGTCTTTGAGGCCTTCATTGAACATAGAGGTGAGGAGGTTCACCACATGGTCTATATAAAGTTGGTAGAACTCTGTGGGGAGTCCATCTGGACCAGGGCTTTGCCAGTGTTCATATGCTGGATTGCTTCCATCACCTCCTCTTTTCTGATTTCTGCAGTCAAGTCATTGAAGTTTAAGGAGCTGAAAGACGGGATTGATTCCAATAGGAGCTTAACACATCCTGAGTCTATATCTATTGTTTTATGTGAATCTATGCACAAGTCTTTACTTGCCTCTCTTTTTTGTTTTTCATAATGAACAAGTAGCCCTTCTCTGTTTTTTATACTTTTAATAAATTTACTTTGCATATGTTTTTTTCCAGATTGAATAGCATGAATTAAATTCCCTCTGTCATCTACATCTGCTTGTTTATAGATACTATATAATAACTCATGGTTAAATGTATCAATTTGTCTTTTAACTCTTGACATAGTGTCTTCTTCAGTTTTAGATTTTTGTTTCATATGTTTCACATTAATATATTGTATCATTAATGTGTCATACTTTATATTCTTTACTTTGTTTAGTTCTCTACATTTAAATTTAAAAAAAAGTTTTTCATCCTATTTTTAAATATTTCCCATAATTTAATGTCAGATTTGGTCATTATTTTTATTTCTATTATTTTATGTATTTCTTGTTTCAATTCAATCAATAAATCTGTGTCTTTTAAACATTGTGTGTTTAGTTTCCAGAAACCTCGATTGACTGAGGAGCCAAATGTCAGACATGTTTTAACAATGAGGTGATCAGAAAAGTTATTTAGAACAGTTGCACACTGATTTACTTTGAAATGTGATGACACATAAATTCTATCAATGCGTGTCTTGGTTTTAGATTCGAACCTTGTAAATTCTTTCCCAGGGGATTCACAGCTCGACACACATCTATCAAGTTAGCTTCATTACATATTTCCCTTTAAATATTTACCTTCGACACTCAACTGAAACTGAACTGAGCTACATCTGTCATTTTCTTCAGTAACTGTATTAAAATCCCCACACACAATGATTTTATAACCCACAAACAATAATTCTCTGAGTCTTTTAAATAAATAGACTTTGTTGACTCTCAGAAGCTGTGTGTAGACATTTATGATTCCATATTTCTCACCTCGATATGAACAATCTCTCATCAATAGTCTCCCTGGTATTATGTCTCGTCTCCTGATGAGAACAACGTCTTTACTTTTAAAAGATATGTCCACTCCGTCAGCCAGATTTTTCACCTATTGATATAAAGGCTTTACCTTTGTGCCACATTTTACAGACGCCCTCGACATCATCATGAGTGTTTAGTCTCAGTTCTAGGTGCACAAAATATCAAAGTCAGTGTTCAATAAATAATTAATTTTGATGACGGAAAGAACTTGATTGAATACCACAAGCGTTCCAGGTGGCAATTTTAAGGACGCTCATCGTAAATCAGGGTGGTGACTGTGGTGAGAGCCTGTCATCCAGCCTTTTATTTTCCTTATGAAAAGATTGCTTTAATCGTCTCTTCCTTCTTACTATTTCAAAGGGTGCTTCATGTGACTCGTTAATTGTTGGAGCTAAAAACTCGGGTGTAGGGGAGAAAGAGTCTGAGTTGGTATTAGACAGAGGACAGAGAGGGATGCTACAGGTTCCTTGGTCAGCAGTCAGACTTATTGAACTGAAATCTGAACTGGGGCTCTCACTAGCACTTTCATGTTTCTCCTGTGCTTCATCACAACTGTCAACCTCACTATCAGCATCACTTTGTATAATTAGACTCCCCTCACCTGATGGAGAGGAGAAATCATCGGGTAGGGGGACTGAGCGCTGCTGCTCTGCTGTGGATGGTGCGTCACTCTGTCGTTGTGGTAGCTGGGGGGTTTCCCCCAGTGGTGGAGCGGAGGGCTGGCAGGGGGGCTGACGTTTCCTGCAGATCGAGTGGCTAGCCATCCGCTGCTGCTGCAAGGCAGGCCCCAGAGGATCCAGAAGCTCCTGTTGCTCCGTCAGGGCTGGTGAAGGACCAGAGACTGCTGCTGCTCCCTTGGGGCTGATGGACCATGCTGCTGCTGCTGTTGATGCTCTCGTGGGGCTGATGGACCATGCTGCTGCTGCTGCTGCTCTCGTGGGGCTGATGGACCATGCTGCTGCTGCTGCTGATGCTCTCGTGGGGCTGATGGACCATGCTGCTGCTGTTGCTGCTGCTCCTGTGGGGCTGATGGACCATGCTGCTGCTGCTGCTGCTGCTCTCGTGGGGCTGATGGACCATGCTGCTGCTGCTGCTGCTGATCTCGTGGGGCTGATGGACCCGGCTGCTGTTGTTGCGCCCATGGCACTGGTACAGGACCAGACTGTCTCTGCTGCTCCCGAGTGCCTGGTGGAGGATCAGGCTGCTGCTGGGATCTCGCCTTGTAAGAGTAAGACGCTGGACAGCTGAAGAATGTGTGGCCATTTTGAGCACATGGGCTGCACAGACTCTGCTGGTTGCATTCTTTGGCTCTGGGGCCCAGACCGCCACATCTCCAACACTTTACCGTCAGGCACTGCCTCACCTGATGATTGGTGGAATGACAGGTGAAGCACGCGACTAACTGGCCCGGATATATACACGGCCATTATAATGGACTCCAGGGAAATTGAGGTGGGAATTGTAATCTGTTCTCCGTTGGCATCTGTTCAAGTTTAACTTTATACCTCCGTACTCCATACCAGATGCCAAACCTGTCCACTGGTTTACTGGAGTGTAAGATGTCACAATACCTCCGCAGGTATAAATCAATATCATGATCCGACACCCTACCGGTCCAGAATTTTACAGTTAAAGTGGTGATGTCCAACTGAACTGACGATTCAACAGACCAGTCTTTCCATTTCATGGCCAGCTTGTTTGATGCTTGTACCTCCAGGAATCTTTGCAGAGGACCTTCCTGGAGGAAACACAGTTCAAAGTCTCTCTTATTCGGCAACGCAATGAAAGAATATACATCCGAGGCATTAATCCAACAGGACTCAAAGAGGAGTGCCTCACCGACATAATCACGGTTGGGGAGATCACCATCTCCAGTGTATCTCAACCTCACCCAGTATTGTCCAAACTTAGATGCATATTGTTCAGGTTTACTAACCAGGGGGGCATTGGCCAGCTGCCCAACTGGGCGCTGGAAATATTAAAAAGAGGTAATTAGCCTACAGTTTATTTACGTGGGATCTAAAAAATAAAGGAAACAGTCCCCACCAAGAGACCGAAAACACGGACATATAATGAAGCGATCAAGCTCCAGTTTTGCCCCTTCCACTCATCTTTTAATGCTTTCTCTCACCGAGACAGAAAAGAAAAAAATCTCCAGTTTTTCCTCTGCCGCTCATCTTCAGGTATTTTCTGTTGTCGAGACCAAAAGAAATGTTCTGGTTCTGGTCTCAGGCAGCATACGAGTACTCTGTCTTGTTGTGGTTTGTCTGTTTTTCTTTGTTGATGCTCTGTTGTCTAGTTTGTTGTTAATGCAGATGCCATCCTCTCTTTACACTGCAAAACAAATCTACCTACAGGTACAAATAAAGTCACCTAACCTCACCTATAAAACAATCAAATCACATCCACATCCAGGGCTGGTAAATAACACCATACAAGTGGAGCAGTGCCTCAGTCATGTCAGGCAGTGGCCCTTACTCCTCTTCCTCCTCTGACTCTGACTCTGGGATAGTGAAGCCGTTGTCGTCCCACTCCTCACTGTCCTCTGTCTGTGTGTGAAGTGAATCACAGTCCATGGAGGCTAAGCTACAGTACACATCTACAGCCTGTCTGTGCTGACTTTTCACTGAGAGACGTCTTCGACTGAGGACACTGATGAGCCCTTGTGTAGCCTCCTCTGTCAGGTCACCAAAATCTGTAAATGAAAGCAAACAAAACAACTGATACAGAGCATCATTTATTGATTTTAATATCATATTATATAATATTGATAACTTATTGTTTCCATCATATATCAAATACAAACACCAAACATTTGCTGAGTTCAGCATAACGCATGGCAAGATTTCTAACAATGAAAAATATGAAGGTGTTCTACACATGTAGGACTAAACCTGTTTGCAGAGTGGAGGAAAAGATTCTCCTTTGAAGAGCTCATACATACTGTTGGTTTTGAGGCTCTCCAAAGTCTGTCCTCTGAGTGTCTCCACTTCTTTGACTTCCTTCAGGAGGTAAAGGACGTGCTGTGACATGTCCTTTAACAGGATGCTCTGCTCCTCCTCCAAGTGTTTCACCAGCATCACCTGGTCAAAAACAGTCCTCTTCAACATGAAGTTGTTACCTTCAGATTGAGGAGAGGAATGGAGAAGGGACAAAGGTATATTTACATGTTATGGCAGAATAAGGCTTATTTCTGACACTAATATATTTATGGCCAGAGTACAAAAGTATTAAAACTGTAATTCAATTGCGCATTGACAAAAATACAATAATAATAATTTAAATAAGTGAGGTCGGAACCATTGTTCCATCTGAAAATTGAAAACTGTTCAAAATTTACAACACTAACATACAGTCGCTAATCAATGGGTCATAGAGTGGGAATAGTCTCAAAGATCAACAAGACAAGCTAACTTATTAGCATACCATTTTCATGCCTCTCCCATGGTGGGATGTAACCCTCTGTCAGACTGCACGCCAACTCCTCTTCAATCTGATCTTCAGCCACTGAGTTGTACTGAACAACCTTCTCACGAAGCTTCTTCTTCAGCTCTGTCATTTGTTTTCTCTTTCTTTGTCTCACCTGGTTGCTATCTGCATTGTGGGAGGAAAAGAGAACTGTGTTGTGGTTGATAATCTTTTGTGGTGTAATGGACATTAACTTAGTTTGAACACAAACCATGCTGACGGTACAGATCTTGTTTCTTGTGCAAAAGGGTTACACAGTGATGTTTCTCAACGTCTGCCCTCATGTCTTCAGTACACCCTGGAGTGGATACTCTCTCTGAATAGGTAAACAATAACAAAAAGAGAGAAATGTTATAAACTGTCTCATTTTCAACATAAAGTAATGTGCTATTGTGGATGTGAAGGAATAACATGGACACATGAAAAAGACATCAAAGTACAGTTCATTTTTCACCTGTTACCGTCCATTGCCTCACATCACACACCCACTGCTGTAGGGTTTCCTCATCAAGGTTGTGCTCCTTCTTTATGTTTTCAGAGCGTAGCTTCAACCTCTGCCCGCTTGGTGATCTTTAAAGAGAACAAAACAAAAACAAGACAAATGCCACACCATAATGCTAAAACCACCAGTTTAAGTTAAGCTTCCATCAAAACAGATGAGACCTTAGACGACACCATCTGTATCCCAAAAGTAGGTGTTGAGAAAAATTATCTATAAAGCTGTAAAGTCACAATTATGTAACAGCACAGACTTTTGTCACAAGTATATAATATGTGTTGAGTCAGGAGAACGATCGGCAGGCATTCAGCATATTTTTTTTCTCTTTTCCCCTTACGTCTAATTTATTTAAAGGGACTGGGTTTAATTAATAATCATATAAATATCAATATAATAATAATACTAATAATAATAGTGCGTTGGGTATCTGCAGGTAGGCAGGAGAGTGAGGGAGGAGCCATTCTGATGAAGTGTGCCAGCAGACAGGTGTGTGGCTTCTTTGTCTGTTCAAATTATAACATGATATTTAATTTTACCATGATGAAATAAGCTATCAAATATACTATGTTGATAAATCTGCTTATCTAATTTAATGCTCTGTTTCCATTTTAAGGTTATCAATCTATCCCATCCTGTGTGGTATTGAGAGGATAAATAAAGACACAGTGAATGAATGGATGGAGTTGTATCGCGTCCTCTGTGGTCATCTATGCCGTTTGAGTTCAGGCAGGCATTGAAGCATTATCCCCAGAGGACTCTACAGTTGATAACCGAGTGTGCAGCGTGGATGAGAAGATAAAAGGCTTTGCACGTCCAAGAGGGCTGTAGACGCAAAGGTAAAAGCCAGAGGAGTCCTATATTCCTGAGAAAGATGGCAGAGGAAATGTTGGAGAAGACTGTGAAACAACTCAGGAGGGAAAGAACCACTGCAAAGAGTAGCTTCACAAAGCAGGCCACCTTCCTCAGAAAAGAGGCAGACAGCATGGTCGAGGCAGAACTGAGGGAGGAATTCAGCAGACTCTCTGATTGCTACAGGAGACTTCTTGATGCCAACGAGGACTATAGGATGGGACTCCAGGCTGAGGCATCAGAGCAAACAAAGGAAGAAGATGCAGTTCTTGGAGAGACACTAGAGGGTGACATTGAGAGAACTGCAACTGAAGCTGAAGAAAGATGGAAAGAATTGAAAGACATTGTCCAAGTGAACCTGTGGTCCATGTATGGATGGCTGTTATGAGCTCACAGCAGCGATCCATGAAATTGAGAAGAGCTGTGATGTAGCTGAAAACCTACCTGTTGAAAGTACCCACTTGGAGAGCTATGAGATGCACCTAACCCTCCTGGGGAAGAGGGTGCACGAGGACACCAGAACTATGTCTGCCTGGGAGCGGCGGATCCCCATGGAAGAGAGACAGCGCCTGAATGACCAAATTAAAGATTTAAGGGTTGTATTCGGCAGGCTGGAAATGAGGAAAGCTGGAGTTCATCGCTGCAAGGAGGACTGCAGAGACAGCTGTTGAGAGTGGCAGAGAACCACTAATGCCAGTAGCACTCTGCACCTGCTGCTGTGAGGATTAAACCAACAGCCCTTCCCATCTTCGGTGGAAATAAAGAGAATACCACAGGTGGAGGAAAGACTGGGAGAGCCCACAAAGTCAAGGCGAACCATCTGGATCAGCTGAGGTCAAGAAAATCCAACTCCTCAACAGTGTTGATGGGAAGATATTTAGGGATCTCTAGACTGTCAACATATAATACTGCTGAAGAGATATTCAGAGTCATGGAAAACAGGTATGGGAATAAGACAACCATCACCTTAGAGATTCTACAAGAACTGGAGAACATGCCTGCTGTGAAGGGAAACCAGCCCAGGAGAGTCATCGACTTAATACAGTTAGTAGAGAAAGCCTTGTCAGATCTCACAGACCTGGGGAATTCTGGTGCACTGAACAATCCCTTGGTGACCAAAGCAATAGAAAGTAAGTTACCAGATTTCATTAAGAGAGACTGGCTGATTTTCATGGTAGACCCAAGTAACAATGTCACTCCCAGCAACCACTTTGATGCATTACTGAGATTCCTGAAGAACCAAGAGGAGATTCTTGAGAGGCTAGAGCAGCTTAAAGGAGTGGGAAAGACTGAAACCAGACTACCATTCATCCAAGAAACCTGAGAAAAAATATGCCGCCACAAGGACAGCAAAGAAAGCACTTGGGAACATGTGTGCTGTGTGTGGTGATGAAAGACACCATGACAAAATATTCCTCTGTAAGAAGTTCAAGAGACTGAATCTCCATGAGAAGAAGGCTGCCCTGAAAAGAGTGGGAGCTTGCACAAAATGCCTTGGATGCCATGAGAGTGATGGATACTGCAGAGACACCTTCTTATGCAGGAACAAAAACTGTAAAGGGAGGGAACATCGAGTCACCACTACTTCCTCTGCCCAAAAGGAAACAGCAGAAGCACTGAAGAGCAGCGTGGAGAAGGTACTAAAGACCGATTCACGGATCGACCAACAGGACTTTTTGTCTGAGTTTTCCCCAGAGATGGCAGAGAGGTGCAGAAAAGTCTTCACCAACAGCACTGCAGGCAGGATTAACACCAGTGAGACCTGGACTGAGCTTCTGGCGAGGAATAGACTACGCAAACTCCCTGTCATCATGACGGTGATGGAGGTCACCGCAAATGCAGGTCAGAAGATTGGGACTCTAATTGATCTTGCTTCTGATACAAACTACATAACCCATAAAGCTGCTGAAAGGCTGAAATTACGGTGCAAGAAAGTGACCTTAATCCTACATGGTGTAGGCGGGATGGCCATGAAAGTGAAAACAAAAAGATACCTCCTCCGAGTTAGGATCAAGACACCTCAAGGCAGAGTAATAGCTCACGAACTTGTCTGCTATGGGCTGGATGAGATTGCCAAAGCACTCAGAGCTGTTGATCCTGAGAGACTGAGGAAATTCTTCCCTGAGGTTAAGCTGGAGGAGTTGAAGAGACCAAAAGATGTTGAACTTCTCATCAGCCACAGAGAGGGGAGGCTTGCACCACAAAGGGTAAGAGTTATTGGTGACCTCGTCTTGTGGGAAAGCCCTTTGGGAAGGACAGTGGGCGGAGCACACCCTGACCTGTTTGAGGATGTTGAGGTCGCAGCTTATGAGTCAAAAATCCCACTTTGCTCGTTCCATGAGGACGGCTGCTGTAAAGTACACAGAAGTTTTCAGAGGTCCAGAGGCTAAGCTTGCATTTGAAGAGTATAAAGACAGACTCGCCACAAAGTTCACAACTACAACTACCCGTGAGTTTTCTTGACTGGTGGTGGTGGGAGAGCATTGGAGCCGCATGTGAGCCAAAGTTTGAGGATGTCGCTGCGGCAACTGCCAGCCAGGAGGAAAAGATATGACTCTGGCAGAGGAAAAGGAACTTGAGATCATAAGAGGAGGACTCACCTATGTGTGCATGGATGGGCACACAGAGTCTCCCCACTGGGATGCTAAATACCCATGGATAGAGGACCCCACCTCACTTCCTAACAACAAAAGCGCAGTAGAGGCCACATTCTTAAGGACAGAAAGACAGCTGCAGAGACAACCAGAGTGGAAAACCATAAACACAACACAGATCCATGAAATGGTTGAGCGGAGTGCTGCCATTGAGCTTTCTGATGGAATTAGGAGGAAATCGAAAGGACCAGTGTAGCACGTGATCCACCTGGTGGCACCAAACCCACATTCTGTCACGACCCCAGTACGATTGGTTTGAAATAGCAGTCAAAAATTCAAAGGGATAAGTATGAATGATCTTCTGCTGAAGGAACCTGATGTGTTCAATCCAATCAGAGCTGTGTTATTGAGGTTCAGAAGAGGGGTACATGCTGCCCTTGGAGACATCAAGAAGATGTACAATTCAGTGTGGTTAGAGGAATGTGAAATGCACCTGCACCGATTCCTTTGGAGGGATAAGCCTGAGGAGGAAATAAGAGAGTATGCCATCACCCGTGTTAATATGGGAGACAGACCAGCTGGATGTATAGCACAACTAGCTATGAGAGACTAACTAACAGCCAAGCTTCCCATCTTTGCCCATCGGACAGAGGAATGCAGAGTCCTTGAAGAGGATAGCTATGTTGATGACATCCTTATCTCCCACAACAGCCTGGAGAAACTGGATGAAATTACCCAAGGTGTGGGGGAAATCCTGAGAGCTGGGGGCTTCCTGGTGAAACCATCGGTACGGTCAAAGAACATTGGGAGGCAAAGGAGTGATGCTGTCCAGGAAGGAGAGGAGGATGTGACAAAAGTTTCAACCATCATTCTTCCAAATCAGATGAGAGACGAAGATAACAAAGCTCTGGGTGTTGGTTCTAATGTGGGAGAAGATAAACTCTACATGTTAACATCCATCAACTTTTCTAAGAGGAAGAAAAAGGTGAGGGTGAGCAAAGATCTTCTCAAGGACGAGGTGTGACTAGGAACTCCTGACCCACTGACGAGAAGGGAGCTTTTAAGCCAGGTGGCTGGGCTTTACGACCCCATCGGCCTGGTAACACCTGCCAAACAGAAGGGGCAATCCCTGTGAGGAAAGCATTCCAGGAGACGGGGTGGAAAACTTACCAGAGAAACCTGGGACAAGCCACCGCATTCCACCGCAGCTTCACACTCCGCCAACTGGGAGGGAGACCCTGGGAATCACCTTCTAATACCATCATCACAATGGTAGGAATTAATAAATGAATTTAGTCTGTTGTTTAGTCACTTTAATTACAGTAAAGTGATACAGCTGTATCGTTCATAGAAATGTTTACACTGTTGAGGGCTGCCTTATCACAGTGTGAGGTATGACTGTGGTACCAACCTGCCTTTGTCATGTATTTGGTAATGAGAGCTGCCCGGGACAGAAAACTGTTAACCGCCAAAGAAAATATTCCATTTATGTTCAGGCTATATACACAGCATGAAGTTTATGAAAAACCCTGCATTTGACATGTGTGGTCCCTTTCAGCAACATGCATTTAACATAGCTAAAAATATGACCAGCCCACCTGTCATTTCAGCAATAAAGGATGATATAAAGGATAGGATTTATTCCTCACACCAGGCTGGTCAATTACATAACAAATAACCATTTCTAGTGTTTTTGATTTGAATTTGAATGAATTTTGATAATTTTGATTGAGACTCATTTTACAATAATTACATACTTGCTCCACTTCCTCTCCAACTGTGTTTCCTGCTCCATCCTGACTTCTCCCACCCCATCTCACCTGCAGCACAATGTAAGAAGAGTTACAAAGCCCCATGGTTTGCACTATGTTTTTTGATAGAACATCATCCAATAGAGATGTCATGCTTAATGTGTATCGGTAAACCCTGATGAAAATGTTGAGTATAAGAATTACCGTTTTAAATTCAAAATAAAAAGTTGAAAAATAAAAAGTTGTACTTTTGATAAGGCTTTCATTTTTTTGAAACTATTTCAGTTTGTGTAGGACTGTGTAGAATGCTTTCTGAACATATTCAACACACTTTTAAATAATACCGCAATGATACCCAAAACCGTGATCATTTTGGTCACAGTAACCATGAGGTTAAACTTTCATACCGTGACACCCCTATAATCCAATAATGCATGACATGCACAGCTTTTAAAGAGCATGTCCTTTGCTTTAGATTTGAAAATGGCCTTTCAAATATGTCATTACAAAGCACAACATTCTACAAATTCACAAGAGTAACTTAAAACACTTGGTGAAGGTTATAACACAGCATATTCTGTTGGCTAGTCTGGTATTTCCCTGTAGCTGCTGTCACATTACAATTTGAGTGATTGCATGTACCTCGCATTTTAAGTGTATGGGCTTTAGCATGCATGACACTCAGTAATGGTCTCATGTCTGTCAACTGCAAAAGCTCTGGTAACTGCTCACTACCTTGTTCAGGTCAGGCCAGGATCTAAAAAGCAGAAACAGCATACTGACAGTTTGATAAAGACACATCTTAATTACTACATAAATCTACAATAAATACAATCACTGTAAAGGTATGACATAGGCCATTTTGACCAAAGGGAAAAAATGTAAAACAGCAATGCTGGATTAGCTGCATGTCACATCCATACAGAAGAAAGAAACATTTGCCGTATTTGAGATCTCTCTCTGGAGATACATTGGATCGGCAAATATTTCTCCTCGATAGTGGTTCAGTGTCCACAAGAGAAAACTATGTCTGAGTAATCAGAAGAAAAAAATAGTGGTTGAGATAATGAACTTCTGATCAAGAGCAAAACTCTGTCAGCTGGATGTCTGTAAAAACCAAAAAACACTTTCTGCAACAAAAGAGTGATAAATATAACTCTGCATCCAAGCATAAGTAATACTTCCAATTATTACTATGAATAAGACTTGGACTGTGATGACAACAGGAATTGTGACACCAGCCTCAAGAACTATGCAGGTATCCACACAAACACAAATACAAACCTGCAAACGGCAACTTGAATGCCCTCCTCATCTATCTGAGCACCAGACTTTTGACATGGCTCTGCCAGCTGTAAATTGGCAGGGCCACAGACAGCGTGGTCATTTCCCTACAAAGTCAGATTACACATACATTATTACACATCAAAACACATCCAAAAACTACAACAATAAAAATATATAATTCATAAACACTTACAGTTGGCACGTTGCCTCTGACAAGGTCAACAAACGTGGATACCTCCTTGTCTTTGGCCAGGAACAAGCCCTCAAATATGGGTGGCTCCTCAGTCCTGTCCATATATAGTAACGACAACAAAGTACATTATTATTATTTGTTAAAATGTCAAATTATTCTCAAAAAGCATACCTATGGGGGTATTATTCCAAACAATCCTAAAACTAACCTCTGATACTAGTACTTACCCTTTTGACATGGAAAACCTGAAATGTTTTGGTTTCCATCACAGCAAACAGGCAGCATGTCTGGAGAACAGGCTGGACAGACAAACTGTTGGACGTGACACATTTCCTCTTCTTTGAAGTGACAAAACAAAAATTCAATGAAAATACGCTGGAATGTGTCAGCACAGATACTGCCCGTCTGCAAACAATTAGATTATGATTTGTTTTAAAGTGATGCCCAACATTAATATTAACAATAAAGTAATATGTAATATATGTTTCAATGTGATTAAGACAGATTACCCTTCCAGCTTTAAAGATCTGTGCTCCAACATTTTCAATAAGGCCTGTCTGCACATGGCTGGTGCTGTCACCTTCATGTGCTCAAAAGAGGTGAAGACATCAAACTTGTAGAGGGTTTGGCAGCTGGTACTAGATGGCCAGTACGATACAAAAGCAGGTCTTTCACCTCAGGAGTCCATTCAGCAGAGCAGGATGGAAAGGATTTCTTCGGCAAGTACACGTCACATCGGCCTGTGAACAAGTACATTTATTTATGAACAAGGATTTTCACTAACCAAATTGCAGTAGTTTGCCTGAGCAGATTATATTTGCAGATTGGTCCTGGTGAAGGAACAGGAAGTTGACATACTAAAATACAGAATGAAGTTAGAAGGGTTACATTTGTAGTTCTTTCTCCAATGCATTTTCAAACATGCTTATCTCATCTTCAAAATAGTGCCTCAAACACATTAAAAAAGCCAACCACAACAGTATTTCAACTGTCATTGTGTGTGTGTCCACAATGTGGAGATTTAATTATCATTCCCAAGATATGCTGGTCAAAACCAGTCATACTTTTACCAATCAGCTATCAGCTATGAACACTTCCACCTCATTCTTCTTAAGGTTTGAGAATAAAGTTACAATGTGATGTGTACACACTGTCTGGGGAATGACACTACAGTAGGATATTGTAATATAATAATAATCTTAACATACTTTGTTCATGAAACTGTGGCTGGCCATTATCATCCATCACCACAGCTGTTGTAGGGAATGGGTTCCAGAAAACCATGGAAGAGAGCCTTTCTGTCATGGAAGATGTTCCTTTGTGGGCCTCCATGTCACAGATAGCACAGAGAAACTCCATGTCCAGTGGCACACATTCCAGACACCTGATGACAGCTTCTGCTGCACAACACCTGTGGCACTTTTGGTTGATTATTCTCTCAGCTGCAAGTTTTGCATCAAAAAGCACAGGCCAGTGCAGGTTTCATCCTTGCATCCGAGAGAGACGCTGCCTTTGAGCCCAAGCAGAAAGGGTTGTGCCTGTTGCCTCAGGAAACTGGATGGCAGTAAGGGTGTCCCTGAAGTGTTGGAGACGTGTTTCTAAAAAGGGCATCAGCTGTTAAGCAAGCCTAAAAACTCAAGGTATAATGGATAATATAGGCATGTTGAAAAACTTTTGAAGACAAATTAAAGAAAGAGAAATACATCATTCTACAACTTGTTACCTGCATCATTTACCAACATTAGTAAATTAGTGAGTTTCTAACAAAACATAGTCCTGAATAAGTAGAGGAAATTAGAAATAAATGTCATAAAAATAATCAATTGCTGTTTAAGAACACTCATTATGCTCACCAAGACTTCCACCATCTCTTTGATATTCTATCTGAGGGCCTTCTTGTACAGGTTCCCTTTCTCTGGTTTGGGATGCTGCAGAGACATGTTTGCTGCACTTTATCTGTATCTATTATATAACTATTCTATATGTCATCTTTATGCTTATTATAATCTTCATATAGTAGAGGACAAACCTGATCTTGGACATTGTGGATGCCAACATTTCTTCTGTCTGCTTGAGACCGCTGGGCTGGTGAGGACCCTCTTCCTGGTTGTCCTCTTTTTTTTTTTTTGGCAAGGCAGGTATTTCTGAGGCCATGGCAACCTATGTTGTATTTAGAGATGAAGATCAAATACGACAGCAGCAGTTCTTAAAAAGAGGCATTACTCAGCAAGACAGGCTGATCTTTTACATAAAATTATCAAACAGCAATAATAATAATAATAATAATAATAATTATTATTATTATATAACAGACTTCCTTATTTTATATTTGTACTTGCTTGTCTTGAAACGTCTCACCCTGGACTCACTGGAGAAGAACCCCAATAATTAGTGCCGCCATGAGCATCCTGGCCTCATGGGGATCCTCAAAGACCTTAAGTTAGAGTCTTGAGACATGACAAAAACATACAATACAGTGACAATATACAAACAATACACAACAACAATACACAAAATACAAACAATACACAACAACTGTACACAAACTGAAGGGAGAGAGGTGAGGTGTGTGGGTTGTGGAGTGGGGAGTGAGAGACAGATCTATAGACAAACAAGAGAGAAAAAAGATGGAGTGGCTCTTAAAAGAGTCGATTGGTTTTATATGAGAGTGTGAATATATATGTGTGTGTGTGTGTGTGTGTGTGTGTGTGCAGTGGTATGAGTGATGCAATAAAGCTGTAATGCAAAAACAACGACGACAATGACAAAAACAACAACAACAACAACCACCACAACACAACAACAACATTAGAATAATGAGTGAAAAGTCTGATTTCTTGATTGTTAAAAGTCTAAAATAAGAAGAATTTATATGTTATTGTCTTGATTAGTTATGAATTCGTCGTTTTGGGCTCATTGACTGTTCCAGCTAGCTAGCTAAATTATTCAGCACCATGCAATGTATTTCTATGTGCCGTAGTTACACTATAATAACTTTGGTTGTGACTGTCCTTACTGCTCTCGGGACCGTACATGAGTGTGAAATGATTTTGCTAGCTGTCTGTGGCGGGAGGTATGTAAATTACCGGGCAGCTAGACTTAGCTAGCTCAATGAAGCTAATTGCGGGTATCTGAATAAAAGTGAATGTTATGATGAATGATTATTTGAGTTCTTCTCAGAAGTTGTGGCCACTGTGGGGCATCGGTAAGAATGCACAACTGAAGAAGATGTTGAAGGGGTTCTTGAGGATTTATTATAAATGATAAATCAATAATTACAAACTGGCATTCTTAAGATACTGTGTGTGTGTGTGTGTGTGTGGTTCTGAAAGGGAAACAGAAATGACAAAAAGGAAACAATAAGTCAGAACGGCACTGTTTCCCCCCATAAGCTACCAAATAATGATTACAAACATCAATTTAGACATATATCAACAGCATAAGCATGAATGTACACAATACAAAGACAGCAGATAAAACATTAACCCCTGTAACCTCGCTGGGTAACTCTCGCTAAATTCTCATGGTGATAGTAAATTACCTCTGTGAATAATAAGAAGCAATGTTTTAACATAAATCCTGCTCTAATAATACACAAGCTAACCTCTAAACAACGAATAAGGAGGTGTACTTACATTTCTGGATGCACACAAGAAGTAAACTATCAGAACTTAAGTGCTAATTCACAACCAAACAACATGCTGCTTCAGCAGTGAAAATGCGACCTCTCTCCCCCAAAACTGTCTAGAATATTAAAGTGACAGGCGTCCTTCACATGCCTGCACAGGAGGAGGCGCTCTCTGATTATTAATGAAAGTGCACTCTGGCACAGGTCAGTCCTTTGTCACAGCCGCCCCCAAATTTGTCCCATCAAATTTGTCACTATGGAGGGCTGACAGTGTCCATGTCAGGAAGGTCAGGGAGAGCGACGAGAGGCGTGCCACGGGCCTGGTGTAGGTCTTCTCCTTCACCTGGATGACGGCAGTGCGGACTCGTCCGTCTGTCCCTGGGATGACGCTGGCGACCACGACCAACAGGCCACAGGGCCCTCGGCAGTTGGGGTCCACCACCATCACGACCGTTCCCGGCTGCAGCTGTGATGGGGTCCCTTGTGCCACTTGGACCTGGTCTGCAGTGACGGGAGGTAACACTGGATGAAGTGGGACCAGAACTGATCTGCTAACACCTGAGCATGCTTCCAGCGACGGCGGCTCAGCAGATCAGACTCTCTGTGTAGACGGCTTGAGGAAGTGAGGGATCCAGCCGCTTCCCATGAGGAGCAGATTGGGTGTCACGGGGTCCACATGACTCGTTCTGTGGAGACATAGCCTAGAGGCTTGAATTAACATCCCTCTCCACTTCGATCCAGCACTGTCCTAAGGACTTCTTCAGGGACAGGCTGAGTCTGAATAGTGGCGTACAGTCGCGGCTTTGACAGATCTCACTTCTTCGCTCCCAAACGCCTCCCAAAATGGGGAGCGCTGGGAGTATTGAACCGGAACTGGATTTGGTACTTAACCAGGTGATGTTGAAGGGTGGCATGCGTGGCTTTGAAGGCCTCTTGCAGCTCTCGATCACCACCACGGAAATTAGTCCCTGATCAGATAGGGAGCTCTGCAGGCTTGCCCCTCTCCAGGCAAACTGAACCTGGCGGAGGCCATAAGGAAGGAGTTCTGTGTCGAGGCTGGACAGGATGTCCAGGTGCACTGCCCGGTTGTGAGGCATTTAAACAGGATACCCCACCTCTTTTCATGACGCCGGCCCACTTTCACTGTAAATGGGCCAAAGCAGTCCATTCCGTCCCCGAGAAGAATGGGGTTTCATCAGCCGCAGCCTTGCTGGTGGGAGGTCCGCGATTTTGGGCACAGAGGGCATAGCTCTCCACCTTTGGCAATCTGCGCCCAGGCATGCTGATGACGCTTGACAGCTTCAGCGACCTTGCAGAATCCAGTATTTGCGATGCTTAACTCTGCAAACAGGCGCTCTGCCCCTGGATGATGCAGAGGCGATTGTCAGTGTCGTGGAATGATGAGCCGGGCTGACTTCATGTTGGGGTCGAGGACCACTGGGTGGATTCGTATCCAGGTCCAGTTGGTCGCTGCTTGGCGAAGCCTCCCTCCGACACGGATGAGACACACGGTGTCATCGTACTCTGGGGCTAGAGCACGTAGCCGACTGGTCGTTGACACTGGCTTGCCAGCACCAACAGGTCCAACTCTTCCGGGAAGCTCTCCTGCTGGGCTTGTCTCAGGACTTCTGTTTCCGCATCCCTGTAGTCACTCAGCCGAGACACTGTCCTTGTCAGCGGCCGCCCGTGTGGATCAGACAAACCGCTTCGACCATGTCTTTGAGGGAGAAGAGCTGGTGAGCAGTCGGAGGTGATGAGCTTTGAGTAGTCAGATTGAGGCAGCAGACTGTAGATTTCCGCAACTTCTCAGCAGTGTCCTCCGGCTCTGCTGTGGCAGGCGTCGTAGGCCAGAAGTCAGGTGAGTGCTGCAGGAAGCTTGGACCTATCTGTACCACCTGCTGTCGCAGCTCCAACTCTAACAGGGTCTTGCCTCGGCATTGACGCCATCAGCTGGGTTGTTGGCCGAATCCACGCACCTCCATGCATGAACATCAGTCAGATCCTGGATCTCGGCTACTCGGTGTCCCGACAAACACCTTATAGCGGCAGGAGTTAGAACATAGCCAGGTAAGGACTGTGGTGGAATCAGTCCACAGCACGAGCTTCACTGATGGGCAGTGTGATATCTTTGCAGGAGTGAAACCAACTGAGCCGCTGTCAATGCGGTGCACAACTTCGATTAGGCATCGACAGTTGCTTCTTTGGGGCCACTCGTGATCTTGCAGACAAGAAGGACACCTCCACCCGGCCATCAGGACTCTTCATTCTCAGGTAGGCTACAGAGCCATAGGCCTTTTCGGACGTATCCTGCAAAGACATGCAGGTCTCTACCTGGCAGCTTGAGATGTCCAGCTCACGGCTCCACGTGAGCAGCGGGGTAAGGAGATCTCTCTTGAGAGATGCTGCAGCTCCTCTTCCCATTCCAACCAAGGTTGCAGCACATCCTCAGGAAGCGAGGGATCGTCCCACTCCCCTTACTCGGCTGTCCCACAAGTGCGCTGCACTAGGACTTTGGCTCAGGTCGTGACAGGGACAATGAATCCCAAAGGGGGTCACATAAGGGCCAATGGACTCTGTAAATGTTCCTCATGGTGGGTATAGGATGGTCTGGCATCCGGTACTTATACCCTCAAGGTGTCCGAGTTGCAGAGCCAACGGAGCCCTAGAGTCAGCTCCTGCAGGTCAGCACTGGACTCCATTGAGACATAGCTCGCTGCTCTCTGACCTGGCTTCCTTCAGCAGGTGGCTGATCGAGTCAGGGACGTTATTTGCCCATTGGATGCCAGCTCCGAACCCTCCAGATGCCAGCAGTGTGGTGATCTTGTCCACGAACCGTCGAGGCTTCGTCTCCACAGAGGTGATACTCTGGAGGCAGTTATCAGCATAGAACGCCCTCTCTATGGCCACACGCCGAACATCCTCGTCCTGGCTGGCTGTGATCAAAGACGTGCTTCTGCAGCACAAAGGTAGCACAACAGGGAGCTACATGTCGTGCCAAATGGCAAGACTTGCCAGACGTAGGTGTTCTGGTGGTTTCTCTGTCTCCAGATTGCGCCACAGAGCGGAGTAAGGGCTTGTCTTCAGGGAGTAGCGCCTCACCTGATTAAACATGCCCTTGATATCGCTGCTTACTGCAACGGCATGTTCCTGAAGCGCAGTAGGACACCCGATCAGGCTGGAGCTGAGAGTGGGCCCTGGCAGCAGCAGCTCGTTTAGGTTGTCTCCCTTGTACACAAAATGAACAGTTAAAGACAGTCCTGTTCTTGCCGCTGCGTTGGGACACCATATGGTGTGGGATGTACCACGATTCTGCTGTGCTCTTAAGCTCCTCTTCTGGCACCTTGACTGTACAGCCGTGCCTTCTCCAGCTTGTCGAGCTCTCTCTGCACAGTAAGCTGTAGCACGCTTCTGTGTGTCTTTCGAGAGGCGTCTCTCTGTGCACTGGGCGGAGGTTAGCCAGTACAGCTCTTTGGGGGCATGCAACTGTGGCATATTCTTCACTGTAGAAGTGGAGAAGCGTATCGTTGGATACCATCTACATCGATGCGTGTGGTCTTCTTCCAACAGGTGGACAGCTGCCCTGATCCTGCTTGGAGCGGGTGACCAGCTTCTCACTCCTGTAGGGGAGAACGTCCAACTGCCACAGTCTCTCAACACTTCTGCAGGAGCTCAGCAGTGGGGGAGAAGGTTGACAGCGTGCATGCAACTCTGTTCCGTGGGCTGTGGCTTCCTCTGCAGAACTTGCCCTTGTAGTGTCCAGCTAACCTCGTCTTCACTGCTGCTGGAGTCCCAGGGGTCCCAGGCGCACTGGTTCCACTGGTGTGACCGAGGTGAGGGTGGTCGGACCCAATCAAGAGCAGAGGGCGCACACCATCTAGAGCCTTGAGCGGGATACCTCTCAAGTGCTTGTGCTTTCTTTGAAGAGCCTTCACTGGGTACAGTGGTCGGCCAGGCTCAACTGCTCAGCTGTAAAGGCCCGCTGTATCTTAAAGACCTCTTTGGCTGGTCCACTGGTGATATGGAGAACGACACAGTAGTGCCATGTAGCACTCTAAGATCTTGGCGGACTGTGCAAGCAGAGTCAGGTCCTCGGGCTCACCTACACCTGTGAGCTTAAGGCTGTGGGCAGCGGCTGGGAGTAGAATGGTCCTCTCTGAACCATCATCTAGAATGGCATATGTCTCCAGAGCGTGAGGGCCATTCCGCAGCAACACTCTACTCACTTTCAGCAGCACCTGATTGCAGCCTGATCGCCTGTCCAAGTACAAGACGTCATTGATGCTGGGTGTGCTAACAAAGCAGGCTAGGTTCTCCATCTCAGTTGCAGGCTTCACATTCCCATCATGCAGGGCAGGCTTGGCATTCACGCTCATGCAATGCGTGCAGATGTTTGCCTTTGCACTTTTGGCACAGCATCTTCAGACGACACTGAGCGGCCTGGTGCAGTCTGCCGCAACGCCAGCATCTTTGTTGGTCTTGACCCACGCCGTCTTTGCTCCACTGTGAGCTGCTTGAAGTTAGCACATTGGTCAAGGAAGTGCTGGCTGTTGTTGCAATAGGGGCAATATGCAGTTTTCTCTGCCTGCTTGGCATTGGAGGGTAGCGTGGCTGCTACTAGGGCCTTCTCAGGTTGATCCCGTGAGTGTGCAAGATGCTAGTGACTTTGGCACCCTTGCTGTCTTGGCGACGGTCAGTTCTGGACTTTGCCTTGCTCTTCTCATCATGGTCCCGAGGCTCACACATAGACTGCTGCATCTTCAACTCGTAATTGAGCCAGTCGGAGAAGTGCAAGAGGGTAGGTATGGTGGCCCAGCTGCGTACAGGAACCTCTTGAACTCTGCCCGCATGTCGTGAGGCAACTTAGACAAGAGCCGGCATACATGTGAGAGCCACAACAGAGCTCGGTCTGTCCACTCTGCCCAAGCTGGGATTCAACAGGCCCACCAGTGATCTTACTTGGAGTGCGTAACCTCTTGAAGCCTTTGGTGTCGCCATGTGCAACGCTTCACATCCATCAGGGTCCGCAATGTGCCTGAGTGCTAGTTGCTGGTGTGGCTGACCGTAGTGCTCTGTAAGGCTGGGCCACACGTATCGGTGTAGGGCTGTGGGGAATTGGTGTATGAGTCGGGCGATGAGTGAGCATCTTCATACTTTAGATGATCTACCAGTATCTGGAACTTAAAACGCTCACAGTATCCCTTGGCAGTAGATTCTCCAGTGCATCTTTCAGCCTCGAGAACTCCTTGGATCTCCTTTGGTGAATGGAGGGATTTTTCATTTGGGCCCACGGTACACACTCTCCCTCTGGGGGCAGATATTGGCTCACCAAACTCTTTGGACTCTGATGGCGTGTAGGGTAGACAATACTCTGGTGCTGGTACCCTGGGTACTGGCGTGTGGAGGTTGAGGTAGCACTGGGCGCGCTGAACTGGGTGCCATTCCCTCAGGCGCTTGTAAGCTCCTCCATTAACTCCTTTACCGGAGGGGATGGCAGCTCCGCTCCTCTTGCTCTACGGGAGGTGGGAGGTGGAGGCAGTGGCCAGTCACCGCTATCTCCTGGAGGCAACATGTATGCACTGGGTTGAGTAGGTGGTGTGGTGGTGGTCCAAAGCAACTGGGACTAATCATTTCCCTGCTTTTAATAGAATGCAGTGGTGGATGTGAGGCAGACATCTGAAGAGAAGGAGGAGGGGCAGATGGCGGATGAGACAGTAAGGTGTGGCAGTGCAGCGCTAGCTGCCGAGTCGCCTGTGCAAGTCCAACATCTGTTGCTGCATTCTCTGGTTATCTTCCACGATTCTATGGCAGAAAAGCCATGACATCAGGAGCAGCTTCAGTGGTGGGCTGGCTTCGCACACAGCAGGTGTGTTTCTGGTAAAGTGGAGCAGCTGGTTCAGGTGGAGTAGACAGAGTGCTGAATTCCTGTTACTCAGTGCTGCACCACGCTCTTCATCCAGAGCTGGAGGTGTGAGAGGCGCTATCCTGGTATATCTTCTTCTGAAGCTCCTCCATGCTGTGATAGCGCCTGCTGCCCTGGTAAGTAAGCTGCATCACGAGGGAGGTAGTTGGATCGCTGCAGGGCTGGAAGGGAGACGGTATAGTCCTCCATCCAGGCTGGTTGCCGTGCACTGCACGGCGCGGGAGGCGTGCATCTGCAGGCGGCGGGCTCCTCCTCTGGTCTGGGAACATCTTCAATAAATCCACAATGACCACACAATCCTCGCTTGGGCCTCCAATTTGTTATGATGAATGATTATTTGAGTTCTTCTCAGAAGTTGTGGCCACTGTGGGGCATCGGTAAGAATGCACAACTGAAGAAGATGTTGAAGGGGTTCTTGAGGATTTATTATAAATGATAAATCAATACTCATAAACTGGCATTCTTAAGATACTGTGTGTGTGTGTGTGTGGTTCTGAAAGGGAAACAGAAATGACAAAAAGGGAAACAATAAGTCAGAACGGCAATCGTTTCCCCATAAGCTACCAACAATGATTACAAACATCAATTTAGACATATATCAACAGCATAAGCATGAATGTGTACACAATACAAAGACAGCAGATAAAACCTCTAAACAACGAATAAGGAGGTGTACTTACATTTCTGGACGCACACAAGAAGTAAAACTATCAGAACTTAAGTGCTAATTCACAACCAAACAACATGCTGCTTCAGCAGTGAAAAAATGCTGACCTCTCCCCCAAAACTGTCTAGAATATTAAAGTGACAGGCGCCCTTCTACATGCCTGCACAGGAGGAGGCGCTCTCTGATTATTAATGAAAGTGCACTCTGGCACAAGTCAGTCCTTTGTCACAGTGAATATGACATTAATTAACGCAGTGGAATGTCCAGGGATGAAATGCTATCGAGACTGGACCCAAATGAAAGACATGATGGATAATTATCTTTATCTTATTGCATATTAACAGTCAGTAGTTTGGTTGACATAATTTCTACGCTTGTTTGAAAATCAGATGGAATGAATAATAAACACAGAGGGATTGTGGGTGTGTTTAGAACTTGACGTGCCGTTACAGCCGTGTGGGTAACGACTGCAAAGACCCGGGAATCTAACCCGACCTTCTTTCGAGTCACTGGCAATATGGGAATACAATAATTATTAAAGCAAATACATTTAAAAATATCTGCCTCACAACGCTATGCCGTGACAGACATCTACACATATTTATGTACACAAGGGGATGGTTTTATTTCTGGGCTGAAAGCTGGCTCTCTACATGAAAATGACGCTTCACTCACAGTTCAATGCGTCCGGATAAAAAAAAGAAAACTATAAATCAATTGCTGTAATTTTTTTTGTTAAAATATCAAATCAATAAATATGATAAAATAAAGTTTAATGAACCTTAAAACAGAAATAAAAAGGGTCAGGAAAGTCGTGTGTCCACCACGAGAAACGACTGCATTAATTTAAACTGGATTCATTTTCCACATTTGGTCTTTGCTGCTTCAAACTGTAATGATCCTCGCTCACTAAACACAGCACACCATCAAACCAAATGATCATAATTTATTTGATCAACAACACATCTGTGTGCTGCAGCCATATATAAATATGCTGGCTCAGAGTCCACTCTGTAGCAGAATGGAGCAGGATGGGCTGCTGGGATGATCTCTTACTTACTGGGTGTCTATACATGTAAAAAAACACACACAGATAATATAGAAGGGAGGTTTGCTTAGTGTACATCTTCAAAGTGTGCTTTGGGGAATTTAAAATAACACCACAAAGTATATTTAAAGTATACTTTTATGTATTTAAAAATGTTACAAGTTAGTCTGAATTAGTATTAAATTATGATACTTTCCTAGTACACTACAAGATCATGGTCCATGGTCCGTAGTATACTTGCTATACTTATACTCAAGCATAGGTGATAAAAATGAAGTATATTACTTTATGCTGAGGGAACTGTAGCAGTAATCATGCAGACTTGGAGCAAAGACCTGCCTAAGAGGACTTTTTTTCTCAGCCAACAAGCATATTGATCTCTCGCGTCCGCTGATGTCACTCCACTGATCCCAGAGAGCACGTGGCTACTTTATATTCACGTGCTAATTTGCATTGATCATATGTGGTTGTGTTTAAGGCGTTTAGAGGGAGGGATTTGAGGCTCCGCCATGTCCACCTTTTCTCCACTCACGCAGTGATTTATCGAGGGAAATTGGTGAACCTGTGTATACACGGAGTTTGATAGATGTGAAAGTGTTTATATTGTGTTTCACACAATCTCTCCCTCTCTCTGCCAAGCTGCCTGCACTGCCTCTGGCCCTGTATGCTCCACCTCCCCTCTGCCCTGATTGGTGGCCACTTAGGACTCCTGGCCACGCCCTCTCCAGCAGTCCTCTCCTCTCTGATTGGTGCGGCACCTTTTTTCCATCAGACCAATCCCTGCTGTTCAATCAGGCGCATGAGGAACGATGCGAATGGGCGGGGCTTGTGCACATTGGATATCACTAGTGACCTCACAATCCTCCTGAACCGAGGTTATGAAAGGAGGCAGTTTGCAAAGGTTAGTCGCTCCTGGTCCTCATTGCACTGAGGAGTACCGGGGAGCTCCGACACCTGCTTGCCGGAGATCAGTGGGTAGCCTTTGTTGCTACTTGGGTTCATCTCCTGGAGGTCAGTGGGTAGCCTTATGCTACTCGAGTTTACCTCCTTGAGATGCCCTAAGCCACGCAAGTCTCCAGCTTCTTTCCCTGTCAGGCCGGAGCTCTCCAGTGCTTCCTTAGAGGCTGGGAGAGGGGGGTGGGCAGGCTCTCCTCCCACAATTTTCTATGTCAAACAGAAAACATCAGATTATTCCAGCATATGCCACAGCTCAGTGACTGTCTCCAGTTGTGTAAAAAAGTCAATAACAACATTTGTGTAACTGTAGTATTTATTACTTAAATGGACTGTAGCCTGCTGGTGACTTTCTGGACTAAATAGGGCTGCTTTTCTGGGCTGGTGAAAACTACTGATAATACAATATGCTAGGATATACATCATTTAAAAGTTGAGTATTTGTTCTGCTAATTCTAAGCACACTTTATCCTGTCTTGTTTGACTGAACTGATCAGATCAATGAATGTGTTTGATAAGGTGCAGGAAATAAACACAACTGCACTGTAATCACGTGTGTGTTTTGGAGTGAGTTTGTCAAAAGCTGTTTAACAGTGTTTACAGTTACAAACGCTGCACTACTGCCCCTACTGGTCTGAACAGGCTCCAACACTGATCCACAGTGGACCAACACAACACTGATCCCAAATGTACAGTCAGTTTGATGTGAATATATGACTGTAACAGATTTCCCCATAAAATCACAGTGCACTACTGGCAGCTATGGTGCAGCAGAGACCTCCTTCTGTATTTACAGTACAGCTAGTTCATTATTTGATCAGAAAAAAATAGTGTCTCGCTGCCCCTTAATTTGTGCCATGATCTTAGCGTGCTGGCCTGTACCAATGCTCGTGGGTCCCTCCAGTTAGTAAAGATTTTCCACTTCTATATTGTTCATGACGCAGAGCTTCTGGCATTTGTCTTTTGTCTTGCACTAGTTGTGATACACATGTTGATGGCGCTGATCCTGGCGCTGTTGATGTGTGGTACACCCCGACTTTTTACATTGACTTAAAATTAAAGGACCACCAGGGTAAACTGTGAAAATATAAATTAATGTTTATACATACTTCTTACCTGGGTTAACTGTTAAATATTATAATAATATTATATAGCCACAGAATCACTGAGTCACAGTGCAAGTGTAGAGAGGGGCTTATGACTCAATATATCTATGTCAACACTACATTTCAGGAGTTTGTTTGCAAAAGCAGAAAACATCATTGTTAAAGTGTTTTTATTTGACTGATATTTGCTGAGGGCTGCGCGGTGGTGCAGTGGTTAGACTATCGTCTCACAGCAAGAAGGTACCAACTTTAGAACAGCACAACTTTGATCTTCCTTGAAGTACAGGAAAAACATGACAAAGATAAATCATTGAAAACTTCGAGTAATGTTTTTTTTACAATAAATTACATCATTATTCCAAATACAAAAGGCATATTGTGTAAACATAGTATAAATAAAGTAAAATGTCTTTGTTTGGCTGCCATAGGGAGGACAGAACACCTTTATGACTGGCTCCCCTGCCTTATGGTTTGTGTATTTACTTTTGGTTATGTACAGTTACATCTGTTTTATTCCTGTGTTCTGTGTATCTTTGTGCTTCTGTTGGTCACTCCAGGTTCAGTATGTATTATCAAATTTACAAATGCATTTTAGCAACAAGCCCCTACATTTGAAAACTAAACTAGTAACTGCTCCTAAGATGGATCCCTTAAGATTACTCTCTAAAAGTTCAAGAGTTCAAAATGTTAACAAATAAAAGCTGTCTTCTATGTTTACCAGCTAAGGTATTTCCAGTGGACACTTCACTATATATATATATATATATATATATATATATATATATGTGTATATATATATATATATATATATATATATATATATATATATATATATATATATATATATATATATATATATATATATATATATATATATACAAATATATATACAGTCATGGAAAAAATATTAGACCACCCTTGTTTTCTTCAATTTCTTGTTAGTTTTAATGCCTGAAACTCAACTAAAGGTACATTTGTTTGGACAATTATAAAGATAACAAACAAAAAATAGCTCATGAGAGTTTAATTTAAGAACTAAGGATTATTCATTTTCCATGGTTTTCTTGATAATAACCAAAATTACTAAAATTCTTACATCAATAGCTATGGCATTGTACCCGCAAAAACACTACTTTTAAGCATTCCATGTTTTCTTTTCTGTTTGCTTTAAACACATGATACACACAAGAGTTAATACTTGATTGCATAACCATTGTTTTGATGACTGCAGCCATGCGTCTTGGCATGCTCTCCACCAGCTTCTGACATTTGTTCTGCTGTCACAGCAGCCCATTCCTGTTGGACAAATTCAAACAAATTTTCTTTGTTTTTGGGCTTGTGGTTCTCCATTTTGAGTTTGATGATTTTCCAAAGGTTTTCAATTGGATTAAGATCTGGTGATTGAGCAGGCCAAGGCATGGTGCAGAATGTTGTGGGTTCTCCATCCAGGCTTTAACTGACCTTTGCCATGTGGCAAGGGCATTGTCTTGTTGGAAAATCCAGTCATTATTCGAGGCAGGAAAGCGTTTTCCAGCTGATGGAAGAAGACTGTTTTCAAGGGTAGTCCTGTACTTGACCTGGTTCATTACCGGCCTTCACACAATTGCATTTGCCCTGTTCCACTCAGACTGAAACAACCCCAGATCATGACTGATCCACCCCATGTTTTACTGTAGGGGCAAGACAGTCTGGGTTGTAAGCTTCTCAGGCTTCCTCCTAACCAGTAAGTTGGCTGGAGTGGGCATCAGTTCAAAATTCAGATTCATCACTGAAGAGAACCTTAGCCCAATCATCAACAGTCCAGTCCCTTGTGGTCTCGAGCAAAAAGAGTAACCGGGCCTTCCTCTGCCTTTCATTGATGTAGGGCTTCTTTAAGTGGCTCTGTGTGACTTCAAACCAGCTTCCCGCAAGTCGGTTTCGAACTGTCCTTGCCGAGCAAGTCACATTTCTCGACAGTGCCCACCTATTTTTGGGCTGTCCCTGGAGGTCTGACAGCGATTCCTGACACAGGAGCACGGATGAGTGCACGGTCATCTCGTGGGGTAGAAAAGGCGTTTCTCGCCACACCAGGTAGCAATTTGGTAGTGCCATGTTCAGCTTCTTTTTGTTGTAATGAGCAGTTGTCTTGGAGATCTCTTCAGTTTTTTAGCTACCTGTCTCTACTCATGCCACTTCAGCAGTGCCAAGATGGCTGCCTTTGTTGCTTCACATAATTCTTTTGTTTTAGGCATTATGAGAGAGCTGACAACTTCTGAGTTGTGCTACGGCTTGAATGTAAGCAGAAACCACTCTAGGGGCCTTTGCATGTGCAGTGCTGTTTGTGACATGAAATGGCCTCTTATATACCCTGGGAATCAATTAAGCTTAAGAATGTCAAATAGGACATAAAGTATTATGTGACCAGCTGCATTTTTTGTTGTGTTCTATTGTATTATATCGTTTAGTGGTACCAGATATTAGAATGAACAAGAAATTGAAGAAACAAGGGTGGTCTAATAATTTTTTTCCATGACTGTATATATATATATATATATATATATATATATATATATATATATATATATGTATAGTATATATATATATATATATATATGTTGTTTTATGTGGTCAAACTCTTTCTACTTTTGCTGTAGGCCTATACTGAAAGGCTGAATACGTTATAGTCTACCTAATCACTGCAGCCTGATGGATGAACAAATCAAATTCAAACCTTATTAATAAATAGGATATCTTGTAAACTATACTGCATGATCCAAATAGAGTATTATTTGATAAAACGCTTAAAGTTTCATCACATTTTTGGGCCTGAAATCCATGTGCTGAATCCACTCTTCTGATGGGATCAGTTTAATCCAGATTTTTGGATCAAAGTGATCCTAATCCCTACTAAACTCTTAAAAACCCAAACCAAAGGTTTGATCCATTATCAAAACCCAGATGGATTACATGATCTAATCTGGATTACATAATCCGTTTTCTTTTGAAAAAGCCATTTTCAAGATTTGATCCAATCCGTTATCCAAAATCTGGAGATGGATTCCTTTGAAAACTGGGCCCTGATTATTATACAGAAGCATTAAGGTTAACTGTTGTTTTATGAACTGGAACAATTGATACAACCTGTCATCCTTAAGTCCAGTTTCTAATACATTGATCTGAATGCGTGATTTTTTATTTTTAAAAAGACGAATCCTTTGTTTTCTTTTAACTAAAAAATGACTAAAACTAGACAAAAACTATCACATATAGAAATGACTAAAATATCTAAACAAAAACTAAAAAGTATTTTCATTCCAAAAGACTTAAGACTAAATCTAAAATGGCTGCCTGAAACAACACTGGTTTTACTGTAATTCTCCACTACTTTTGAGATTTTTTAAGCTCCATACTGGAAAATAACAAAACACAGTACAAAATAAACAATTACAACAAAATAGGAGCAAAACAGACATGTAGTCTGACTAATTAAAACAAATGAAAAATAGAAACAAGTACCACATAATAGCAAATCTAACTTTGGTTGTTTATCAATGCATAGAAGTTAATGTGAGTTAACATTAACATATCAATAATATAAACTTTCTAAACTGTTCATATAGGATATTACTACTGACTAACCTCTATTCCCTTATGTTTTCTCAAATGGGCAAGACCTGTGTGTGTGTGTGTGTGTGTGTGTGTGTTTCAGTATATTGTGTTTCTTTTAATAAAAATGTAAATGAAATTGTCTTATTTTATCATCCCCATGATATTTATTTTGACATGATCAATATGTGTGAACTTGGTGAGTGTGACCCAGTTAGTCCTCATTTAGTTTTGGCTAACAATTATATTTTGTAATAATACATTTTATGAACAGATTGCCTGTCACGCTACCTGTTACTCAAAGACACTGTACATCAAAGGTGACACAAAAGCACAATATTTGAAAAGATCATAACAGTATCTATATAAAAGCAATCAAACATTAAAAGCAATTCTGAATAAGTGAGTTTTTCCAGGGATTTGATTCTGGTGCAGGTCTGAGCAGGTGTGAATGTTTATGGGCAGAGTGTGGGCAGGTAGCAACAGTAAAAGCCCCCAGGTCCGGTTCTTGGTTCTGTGTGAAAGGGAGAGGAGGGTGGGCATCAGAGGATTGAAGGTCCTGATGGTTTTGAGGTGGAATGTAGAGCTGGATGTTGACAGTGAAGCAATGGAAACGGACACCGTGATGATAACTGAGGTAAGGGTGGATGTGTCAAAGAGCCATTCATATGAAGTAATATCAACCCATTTATACAAAGTAATATAAAGTAGAATTCATAAACAACCATCTATTTTCATGGAGGATCACTTAGACATTTCAGTTCTTTCAGATAACAATGCAACTGATCAGGGTTAGGGGTGGGGTAAGTGAAAAACTACTGATTATCTTTACAATATGGTATAAGTGGCCTGAAATGACATTTGAAGCTTATAATAAGCCAAACTAAATTGTCACTAAGACATTTGTCCACTATGTCAACCAAACAGCTTTAAATCATTTTTATGCAGGTGACCATTCTTTTGGCCTCTGAAATCTATCACCTGACACTATAGGGTTGAGTCAAGAAAAGGTAAAGCTTTAAATTTTTGATTAAGTAGAGGTAAACCAAATACATCATCGGAAAGATCTATATCAAGGAGGATAGTATGATGTCAGTCTAAGGACTCTATGCCAGTCCTGCTTTGAACCATTGACCTTTGAACTCTGCACTTTTCTGCATTTTCTAAGTCATCGGGCTCAACAACAATGATTACCTACAATCATGACAGTAACATTTCTGGAAAGGTCTTGATTTCCTTCATCATGTGGGGTATGG